>APFE030734881.1:182306-207984 GCA_000404065.3 Pinus taeda | reverse complement strand
AAGTGCTTTACTGAAGGAGTCTTACCATTCCAGAGCTCATGAGGAGTTTGAGTGCTGTTCACCCAGACATTTGTTTTGTTGAGAATAACCACCGCAGCATGAGCAGCTTCAACCCAGAAAGTTGCAGGAGTTCCTGAATCATCAAGCATAGCACGAGCCATTTGTTGGATTGTTCTGTTCATTCTTTCCACCACTCCATTTTGCTGAGGAAATCTAAGTGTAGAGAATTCTCTTCTTATCCAATGTTCTTCACAGAAATCGAAAAATTCATTTGAGGTAATCTCCCCACCTCTGTCGGATTTGAGGCACTTAATTTGTGACCTGATTCATTTTCAACCAAGGCTTTGAAGTATTTGAATTTTTCGAATGCTTCATCTTTGTGCTTCATAAGTCCTAACCAGACAAACTTGGAGAAATCGTCAATGAATAATATCAAGTATTCTTCTCCTCGAGGTGTTCTTTTTCTGAATGGTCCGCATGTATCTGTATGTACTAGCTCAAGAGGCATGCTAGCCGATCCTTCCTTCTCTGGAAAGTTAGTTCTAGTTTGTTTTCCAAACTGACATGATTTGCATATGGTGTTGTCAGGAATTTTGATATCTGGAAGATCACAAACTGCCTGATATTTACATGCTTTCCTTATTTATGGAAATCTTAGATGTCCCAACCTCCAATGCCATAACCAGTGCTCATCATCCTTGCTTAGATAGCATTGTTGTTGTCCTTCTTCAAATATGTACATATTATTTGGAGTTCTTTTGCCTTTGATCATTGTTTTACCTATATCAAGATCACGAACAAGACATCCATTTGATTTGAATATCACCTCGGTTGTTTGATCACACATCTGAATGACACTTAGAAGATTATGTTTCAATCCATCAACATACAAAACATTTCCAGCCTTGACCTTTTCTTTTAACTGAGCAATACCCTTTCCTTTTATAGTTGCAGGAGTATCATTTCCAAAAGAAACTTTCTTTCCTTTTTCTAGAGCAGAGTAAGACTCAAGTTTTTCTTTATCACCTGTCATATGCTTCGAACATCCACTGTCAATGTACCATATATTTTCTTGTCCCTCTGCATAAAATGCTATCCCTCATCTTTCTGTTTGAGGTTCCTTTATTCTCCATGTTTTGGTGTTTGAAGCTTGTTCCTTTTTCTGCTGTAACCTACTCCTGCATTCAGAATCTTCATTACCAAAGTTATTGCAAATAGAACATTGTTTCTTTTTCTGCTGTAACCTGCTCCTGCATTCAGAAACTTCATGACCAAAGTTATTGCAAATAGAACATTCAACTTCATTTTCAAGAGCTGAAAAGTTGTTATAGGTCCGTTTAGAAATCCTAGTCATACTCCTTTGTTTTTGAGATTCTCTAGTCATGATTGTTTTATATGCAACACATTGAGCTGCTTTGTGACCAAAGTTATGGCAAGAAAAGCATTGTCCATTGAAGAAACTTCTGCAGTTATCGAATCTACCGGCCACGTGATTGTACTCTCTATTGTTATTCATTCTTGAACCAAATTGAGAAGACCTTACCTGAGGCTGGTTGTAACCTTTGTTCATTCTTAAAACAGATTGTTGATGACCTTTATTTGCAATTTGTCCCTGCTTTACCTGATAGTCTCCATTGTGCTTTTGCTCACTCCCTTTTGCTGCCTCAAGATAACTCTTTGAAGTGGATGCTTGAGAAGTTTCTCCAGTATAGCCCAAACCTGTCTTGTTTAGAGGAGAACGCTGAACATTGATAATCTCATCTAGAGTTTCAGATCCTTTGACAAACTTAAGATTAATTGCTTTTGTTTTCTCAATCTCTTTTCTAAGAGCAACAATTTCACCTTCTAACTTTTCAAAATGTTTTTCCTTTTCATCAATTTGAATTTGTAGAGTATCAATGATCATATTCTTTTCTTCTATACATCTCTTGAGTCTAGTAATTTATTCAAAAAGGTTATCCACATCTATAGCATCCATATAATCATCATCTTCAAATGCCATTAACAGATTATATTCATTACCTTGTTCATCTTCATCACTATTTGATAGACCATCACTATCTTCATGAGTGTAGTAGCTTTTCTTATTTGCACCCTGTTTCTTGTTCCATCTAGCAGGTTCCTTTCCTTTATCCTTATGAGGACATTTTGCAGCATAATGACCTACTCTTCCACAAGCAAAGCATTTAAAAGGTAACTTACCTCTGAACCTTCCAGAACCCCTTTGAAGATTTCTGACAAATTTGATTCTTCTTCTTCTTCTTCTGGTACGTGACTTGCTTCATAATAATCTCCTTTGCCTGATGCCTTGAAAGCAGCTTCTCTTCTATCTGATGGACCTCCCTTTCTCATTTCATAAGCAGTTAGAATTCCATGTAGCTGAGACATAGTAAGAATTCGTAGATTTTCTTTTTCTTTTATTGCAGATACTTTAGTTTCAACTTGGGGGACAATGATCTTAGAACCTTTTCAACCACAATAGCCTATTTTATTTCTTCACCCAAATTTTTCATACAATTAACAACTTCATCTACCCGAAGAAAATAGTTAGCCACACTTTCATCATTATACATCTTGAGAGTCTCATACTGAATCCTGAGAGTTTGAAGTTTGGCACGCTTTACCTGTTCATCTCCTTCATAGCTTGTGACAATTTTGTCCCATATCTCTTTTGCGGATTTATAGTGCATTACCTTCATGAATTCAGTTTGAGATATACATCCTAATAAGGTATTGACTGCTTTTGCATTTGTTTCATACTTATTTTTCTCGTCTGCATCTGTAGGATTAGTTGAAGGAAAAGCATAGCCTGTCTCTACAATGTTCCAAACTTCTGTACCAAGAGATTGAAGATAGGCAGTAACTCTTACCTTCCAATAATTGAAGTTTGTCCCATAAAAAACCGGTGGCCTGATAGATGCTTCCCTCTCGTAGTTGCTCATGATGAAAAGATCTTCCTTCAAGCAATCAAGCTTCTTTAGAAGGACCTGCTCTGATACCAATTGTAGACAATAATACTGAGAGGGGGGGTGAATCAGTATTATCTAATTCTTTTACAAAATCTTTCTTTTTTATACTTTGAATTATTTTTGCATACCAATACCATAAATAATGAGCATGAATAAGAAAAGCAGACAGTCACATCAAAGAACACCAAATATAAGGTGGAAACCCAATGTGGGTGAAAACCACCTGCTGCAATATGTCTCTATCTTCTCTCAAATTAGAAACTCCTTTTACAATGGTCTTGTACTGGTACAGTCCTTTACCAGTACACACGCTGCAACCTGCAGAGAGCTACAACTCTCTCTCGTTTTCCAGTCTCTCCTGGAAGGGAGCAACAACCCCCTACTTCTTTTCAAGGACCACTTTTCATAAATTTTCAAACTGGATCCATATACATCAAAAGATCATCAAGTACAGTAAATTATACAGTCAGCTGCAATAACCAGATCAACAATAACAGAACTGAACCCAGAACACCTAATCCACAAGAAAAATTCAACCAACAGAAGATCTTAAAACAGATACGGAGTTTTCTTTTTACTGGCCTGTGTCGCTACGCACTTCACCCTCTGCTTCTCTGCGTATACCCGCAGAGTTACTTCTGCTGTACTGCGTGGCCACGCACTTCTCCTTTCACTGATTTGCGTACAATACGCACCAAAATGTACTATCGCGCCGCGTACTGCACAGTAGGCACGCACTCAGAAGAACTATCACGCCGCGTACTATTCCAGTAGGTATGCATCCAGAAAGACTGTCGCGCCGCGTACTCAAACAATAAGCACGCACCTGAAACACTGTCGCGCTGCGTACCCACGCAATCCACCTTTGTCGCCTCTGCGTACCCATGCAATCCACCTTTGTCGCCTCTACATACCCACGCGCTGCCCCTTCGTCTCTTCTGCGTACCCACGCACTGACCCTTTGTTTCCTCTGCGTACCCACGCACTGTCACTGTTGATCACTTGCGCACCTCTGATTAGGGCCAAAATACAGTCAGATACTCAGATCTGATCTTGCGCTCGAGAGATCACCCTTCACAGATTCGCTTCCAACTTCTCTTCTAAAGATCAAGCTTTTACACCGAGAACCCAATATCAGATCTTAAGATATTCAATACTCAAAAGATGATCAAGCCAAATGATCTCCTTAGCTTTATATAGGCATGATCTTCCTCAAAACATGGACTAATACCACGGGCCAAAACCATGATAATATAATACCGTTGGCTAAATACCATAGGAAACCCCACGTGTGCGCGCTTTTACTGTCTTGAAGTGTGTGCACTGGGGTACGCACCCCATGAATGGGTAACCCGCGTATTTGGACGTGGTCTCTGCACGGTATACTTGCAGATATGCACCTCCTGAACTGTTCTCCTGCGTACTGCTTTATTTTCATCAAAATGAGAGCCAAGCCATGGGTGTTGCCATCAAGTACAACATACTTTGACACCAAGAAAACACTGCTGCAAATTCGAATTCCACCAGCTCAAAACTCAACCGCTTCTGATCTAAAATTCGTGATAACAAAGTATTTCTCATACAGAGATCGACTGTATGGGCATTCATTGGATATCTCACCTTCCAAAAGAAGGATGAATCCAGAGGCTACCTGGTCCGATTACAGACTCTGCTTGAAGAAATAAAATGTAAAGACTTTCTGAATAATAGATTCGATGATCAACTACGCTCTGATATCCTGTAGGATTTTTTCTACAAATCAACCAGCTCTGATACCATGTAAAAATTTATAATAATATGACACTTATTCACAGAGATTATCCTGATTACACACTATTTGCAGAATGATGCATAATACATAACCTCCTCTACGTTGATCATAAATTTTGCGGAATTAAGAAACAATTGCATGCGCACATTGAAGCATCAATCACACATATCAACACTGTATATCATGGGGAAAGCATGCAGCTGAAAACCCCCAACTATCTGTATATTATATTGATTGAGAACATGTAACAATACATAGTACAATACTCCTCGCAAGTACTCAGTACTATCTCCACCTGTTACACACAAACTAGCTCAGATCTGAATCAATCACAGGTTAAAATCTCCTCCGCTGCTTGCCTGCCTCCACTGCGCAATCCTACATGAGAATAGATGAGAATGGCTGATCCAAACTCGTATTTCCCTTGTGTAACACTACACAATCCTCATTGGCATCTCAATCCACTAATTGTGCAAATCACATGCACAACTATAGTCACAACTGACAGCTGTCTTGCCCTTTCACTCACCTCTAACACTTGTCTCCACTGAACTGTCCATGCACTGAGTTAACTGATGTATTCCTCAGTTGATTCATGAGTTAATAATTAGTGAATTAATTAATAACTAATTCACATCACTCATCCCTAGTGTATTTGATAGTTAGACTAAATACAACTAGTTCAACTAAGTCAAACTGAACACAACTCCATCAACTCCTCATTCAACTCCACCAAACTCAATCACTTGAGTTCTAACTGAAGTCCTTCATGCAATAGCTCAAGTAACCCGTAAGAAAAGCGTATTTCCTTCTGGCAGTTGCATGTGCCACATCTGTAGCTCGAACTGAAGTGCTCCAAGAGAATAAGATAATGTTTATAGTCCAAATATTATTAAGAGCTAATAATATTCGATTGTTCTATTTTTAGCCCGACAGTCTAAAAATAGACTTCGCCCATATGTCTAAAAAAAGAGGTCCATCTATTTTTACCAACATGCCCAATCATCCAAAAATAGCATCTTGCAACTCATAGACCAAGATCCATATGTCTAAAAATAGACTGCGCCAAAAATAGCCTGCGGGCACACTTAGTGAAGGCGACTTCTTTTCACTAAGCTCCATCATCTTGTTGCATTTTCAACATTGGACTGTCTTGTGTTCTTCCATTCTAGACTCTACACTTGTTTTGAACGAGGATCAAGCTATCGACGGAGTTGGTGTTGCACAACCAACCTGCTATCATTCATGAAGAGTATGGTTGGGAGCTTGAGCATCAACCCTTGACGAAGGATGACTCCCTTTTGTCTGAGCCTCCTCCGTTCTTTCCTGACATCTTTGGTGATCCTCCCATCCATGATTTCGTATGTGTATCTCCATCTACAGATGCACCCGTTGTTGATCATTCGCAGAACACACCGAATGTGAGTCCATCATTCGACAACGAAGATGACAAATTATTCATTGAAAATCCACTTGATTTTTCATTTGCTTTTCCCGGAAGCATAGAGGATGAATTATTCACTTCTCATCTACCCCTCTATTTGATTCATCAGATCATGAGGATGCTGATGAAATCATTGATTTTGTTGATCGTATCTTTCGTGATCTATTTACTCCCATATTTGATCACGATGATGATTATATCGCAGTTGATTTTTCTAAGTCACCTATTTATGATGATCTATCTGTCGATGAATTCGAAACTCTACAGACTGTCGAGGTACTTCAACCCAAGTTGATGGTTATGTGAGGCCCTCGTTGTCCTTCGGTTGGGTTCACTTCCGATCAAGAAATGGTTGAAACACCCGAGGCTCCTCATCGCTCATCTATATGCATTGAAGATTAATATCACACACATATTATACTTCCTCCACTCGAACTACGTGATCCCATCGCTCATGCATTGGAAGAATCTTACATAGCAAGCATGCATGCACAACGCAAGTTGTCTTTGTTTCTTTCGTTTGCTTGCATGTCATAGTCAAGAGTATGCATATGCTTAATAGCTACACGCACTGTCGCACAACATCATGGCAAGTCCACGGATTTCAAGTCACACACTTGTACTCACTTATGTTCTGTGGACACATATAAACTCAGAATGTGGTTGACTTCATTATTATATCTTTCATGTTTGTTGGTTCACACAACTGTGTTGTTCGCTAACCATGCCTTCACCAACATGGGTCGACCAGTGTGTCGGTGGTTGGATTGGAAGCATCACTTCACGTGAGCAGACCCATGCACCGTTAGATTAGGAGTAGGAGTAATGTTTGCTTTTGATTTGTTTGCTTGCGTGCTTGTTTGCTTCTTACTTTGCATGTTTGCTTCTTTTCTTACTCGCTTTTCTTACACATTTGCTTCTTCTCTTGCTTTGTTTTGTTGTTTGTTTGCTTGTTTTACGTTCATGGGTTAGTTTCGCATGAAAGTGTGTGAAACTCTTGAAACAAGCTGGGTAAAGTACAAGAGGACTTGTGCAGTTATCAATCCTTTGTTATCTGTCGTATTTCCTCTGTATGAAGAACTTGTTATCTTCAGTCCATGATATGTCGATGGAAAGTATGCATTGTTCGAAGTGAACCTTGGTGAAAACACAACGCTTGCGTGTTAACTAGTGTCACCTACTCTGGTCGGTTGATTTTGGGTTAATCCTTGTCAACTCAATCAAGTAGAATAAGGTGAGGGGGAAAACCTTAACAAGCACGTCAGAGGTATATATAAACTACTTCTTTGAAGGATCAACCTCTTATGCTCTCAATAAGTTGGTATCCCTCTTTCGCCTCTGAAATGAATAAGTGCTATGCACAATTACTAAAAATGAAAAAGTGAAAAATTTCAAAAAAAATGAAAAATGAATAAGGTGAATGAAGAGAAAGGCTTCCTGCGCAGGGAGGTGATGCAAGTAACTTTGCCGGGGTACTGACCAGGTTTGCTGGCAGCAGAGCAATGCTTGTGTTCCTGCATGATTCCGTCGGGGTACTGTCTAGGCTTGCTGGAAGTGGAGCAACACCAGAGATGAAACTAAAACTATGATGACCATGAAGCTTGTGCGCCAATATACCCCTCATCCCAACTCAAAACAACTGGTGCCAACTGACCAAGGGCTTGGAAGATGCTACATCTTACAATCAAGCAAGTGTGGAAACCAAGACAAACATAGAATTGAAAAATACTTGCGAAGGTGTTAGACTTACTTTTCACGAATAAGGTCCATTTAGAGAGCTGGAGTTATCCCAATGTGTCGCCAAGTGTTGTAGTGGCTACAGCCACCCTCCAAAATTTTGACTTAGATTTGTTTTGGAACCTCCCTACCAACCATCCTCAGCAGCATGTCTTGCACTGTCAAGCACATGAGCTTCAATGGTTTTTCAGCAGGTTTCCAGCCTGTGCATGATAGCTTGCTTCACTCCCCTCATAGGCTGCCACTCTAGACTTGGGCCAGCTGTTGGCTGAGAAGCTCCCTCAAGAAATTATGCAATTCTGAAGGGGAACCAACCTTCCCTCCAGAAATTGCGCAAATCTGATTGGCAGCCTACTGGGCCCAGAACTGCGCAATCCTATCAAACAACCTTCCTAGTGAAAATTGCGCAATCTGGCCCAGTAGTGCAGCTCAGCCCAGAAATTGTGGAATTCTGGGTAGCAGTTAACTGCTCCTCCCAGAAATTGTGCAATCCCTTTGGATATCCTGCCCAACTTCCTCCCAAAATTTACGCAAAAATCCCTCTTAGTGAAGTAGGTTGTTGCATGTGCCTTCAGGTTGACAGGTTCCCTCCGGGACAGAGAAAACTTGACTTGCATGCATGGGTTTATTTTCCCGAAATAGCAAAAAGCAACATGCAAATGCATCACTAGATTTTAGGGATTTGTTTTTAGCAGCTGGAGGTTACATGTAAAGATTGTTTTAGAAACTTTCCTCTAAGTGTCGTTTTTTCCTAGATTTGTGGCATGCACGTCATGAGCCTCAAACTTATGTATTCAACATTTCAGAGCTCATTCTTCACATCAATCTTGGAGCTCTGACATCCCACAACACATCCAGGAGTTTTCGACACATCCATCTTAACTATTTCCGGGTAAGTCTGCTTTACTTGTCTTTTGCAGCATTTCTGTTGTTTTTTGTGTTTTTTCTTGTGTGAGTGATGTCTGCTTGATTTCTGTGAATGTTTGTTGTCATTTGCATGCATGTTAGCTTATATAAGCACCGTTTCAATTTTCGTTAACATCTCATTGTTGTCACATGCATGGCACTATTTTTCACGAACGATCGTCGATTCAGCGACTCATTTCACACACATGCACGTTATTCCATTTTCTAAATATTGCATTTACTGTTTGCATGCACAATCATTCACTCCTGCTTACACTCAGCATCACCACGCATTCACATCTTCATACACTTTCAATTGCCCATCAGCGGGTCCGGGCAGCCTTGGCCCGGACTCTGCCTCACCCAGACATCATTACGCAATTCTGAGAGGGAAGGCTCTACCTTCCTCTTAGAAAATATGAAAATTTGGCCAGTCAGTGTCCTCCAGTATTTCCTTGTGCAGTTTTGAGAGGTAGTGACTGCTGGCCCAGAAAATTGCACAATGTAGTCCCTCAACGTGCATCACTTTCTACCTGAAATTGCGCATTGTGCAATCTCAACACCTAGCAGGCCAGTCTAGATTGAGCATTGTGCAATTCCATCAGTCAAGTAGCCTCCTGGCAATTTGGACTACCTTTTGTGTAGTTCTGGCAGCCAGTCTCCCAACCTCGCAGTGAAAATTATGCAATCCTTTCCAACAGTTCCCCAGGTATGTTGCATGTCATCCCTCAAGTTTTCTTTGGTTTTAACTGATAGATTTCTTACCATGCATGTTGCCATGTATCCAGATATAATAGGTGTTCTTCCAGCTCTAAGCAGTTTAGGATCAATGGCCTCCAAGAGAGTAGGGTCAAAGGACACCGACGAAAGCGCAACTGGAGCAACAGTTGAGAGAGCATCTATGAGTTTTCCGATATATGAAGACACCAAGATGATCGTAGACAAAGATATCGAGCTGAAATGGCAAGAGGTCAATGATGCATTCTCAGGCACATTTGGGGAATATTGAAGACCGCCAAGTCTATGTGAACATTCACAAGTCCGAATTTTATTGGATTGCATGTAGATACCTTGCGTTCCCATGAGCGAACATGATACATTAGATCATCTCGCACACTGATCCCGAGATGATGACATTGAGCAGTGTCAGCGGGACGAAGATTGCTACCTTAACGGCACAGGATTATCAACAGATGTACCATTTGTTGAAGCCAGTGATCACCATGGAGACACCCTTCAACATACCCAGCAGCAATACCAACTCCAGGGATATCTTGAAAAATTGGGTGAAGGAGCCACCCAAATTCAGGATGACACCCAACCATATTTACAAGACGAAGATATTGTGGAAGGTGTATCAGTACTTGGTCATCTTTGCATGTCGCTTATATGGCCAAGAGAGCACGGAGACCTTCTCGCAGAGTTGGGTGATCGCGTTGGACCAACTAGCCAGTGAAGGCAAAGCGTGCAACTAGTCTAACATGTTGGTTTACAGGCTAAAGGAATAGGTAACATGACCTTGGCAATTGCCCAAAGGTCAGCAAGCAGAAATCTACATGTCCGCTTACATCTTGGATACAATCTGTGCCCGTCAGGAGTTCCCGCGTTTTAAATGGGCATGGACATCAGCAGAAACCTCTGTCAATACTTATTATAAATTGTTTTCCGAATGTAGCTTCCGAGGGGTCATCACACAACTAGCGGATCATTTTGTCACCCCAGTGTACAGGATGATATTTGAGCAAGATCCACCTTGCATGTCGAAGGCAACAATGATGACATTGATCGACATATTTGAATCGTATGCCTCACCCTCATGGCACCTTCATACAAATTTACAGCGCGGAGAAGCCTCCACATGTTTTGCCGAAGTTTTTCATGGACAAGCTTGTCATGCAAGAAGTATCGTACCACATCTCGGCAGGATTGTCAACCAAGCTGCACCGGAAGAAGAAGGCACCTTTGCCCACTCTTTCGTTGTGGATTGGGTTGTACGAGATACAAAATCTCAAGCAAGCAGATGTCGAAACAAAATAGTTCAAGAAATATCCTTTCGGCACCAGAAGCTATAATTTGTATGACCTGCATTGTTTTGTGAAGGATCACTGCGCGAGAGTACCATTTCTATGGATCCACGGGGCATGTCATTGGGCTGAGGAAGACCCAAGGAGATATTGTCACAACTTCTCCAGGCCCAATGAATCGATCGACATCGCTGTGGAATGGTTAGCAAAGCAGCGTGAAGCAACATCCAGGAGAGCAATAACAATAACAACAATAGAGGTAAACATGTCAGCGCGCGACAAAGGTGAGAGAAAGATTGTCGACAGTGCGGAGGCAGAACAAAGCTGCAAGTTTAGAGCAGACCCACTTGTGCAGAAAGTAGCTTTGGAAATAGAGGCGAAGAGGCAACAACATGACATGAGGAACACGCAAAGGCAGAGAGAAAAACGAAGGATGGAGGAAACAATGAAGGAGTTGCATGAGTTGAAGGAGCAACTCCGGAAGGAACAGGAGTTGCATGGACAAGTTAAGGAAGCACAACAAGGACATGTATAGCAGGGGTCACCCGTACAGGTAGTGGACTCATCCAAGCATCTTACACAAAGCAGACAGGGCGAGCAATCACAAGAGTAGGACTTCGCTCAAGATATTGAACAAGCACTTAAGCAGATGGATACAGAGATGGAGCAACCAGAGTTAGAGCAAGACATTGACCTCATGCCTTACCACCAAGAGGTCAACCCACCAACTTCACCAGATCCGGAAGCAGAGCAAGTCCCAAGCGACCAAGGAGATACTGAGACCCTTGGAGACAATCCGAAAGAAGAGATTCATAACATATCATTCGATGAGTCACAACATAGAGTTGTGCAATCACGGAGAGTGTCTACTCTGGATGACCACACATCTCCTACGCACTTTGAAGAATGAGTAATCGTATCTGACATGTGCAAGCATCCAGTAGCACTGGCCGATGCTACCAGAGCATATGTCGAAGCCACTAGCTCGAGTGTTCGCTTCTTGATAGCAGAGAACGAGTGAATGGATAAGGAGTTACAGAGAACCAAGCAGGGAGGAGAACTGGCTACAACATCTGCCCAAGCTGAGTTGAAGAAGGTGATACTGGATGAAGTATCATCCCTTGAGACAATCATGTGGGCATTGTACTCCAGATTTGGTACCGTGCATAAGGCAGTTGTCCATCTCAATGGTTGGTAGAAGGGATGTGCTAGGAGAGCACATATCTTGTCAAAATTGCATACTATTGTTGACCACATGCAAACATGGACAATGAGATACAAGGGAGCCCCATTACACTTGCCCAAGATGATGAAGCCCAGAGTGGTCGAGCTGAAGGCATGTATCTAGAGTTAGATCCGGAACTATGAAGAACTCTCGCAGCTCATCACTAGTTTGAAAGCTTCCCATGCACGGGTATTCAGAAGCGTGGATGTTGTTGTGCACACACATACGATCCCATCTATTGGGACACTCACCGAGGCAAAGACAAAGGCACAAGTTTGACTGAAGCTTGACTCTTACTTTGACAAGTTGATGAGCATAGCCACCAACGCAGACTTGACAATGAATGTAGAAACCATGCATCAATATATCGCTGGTCCGGCCGCACTCAAGACAATGATGCGCATGTTATTAGATGAGTTGGACAGAGGAGCAAGAGCAGTGTACTCGGATGCAATAGAGGCAAGAGTTCATCTCTAGAAAGATGTCACCACAGAGTACACGGACACCATCACGGACTACCGAGCTTTGCATTAGTTTGCTACTGTCGACCATCATGAGGATGTCAAAGAGCTAGTTTTCCCACAGTTGTCCAAGTCATAATGATGTCTTGCATGGTTTGCTCAAGCCTATTTAATCACACATGGGTACATGTGCAAATTGTATGTAACGTCTTATCAAGTGGAAGTTCAAGTATCAACAGTTGAATGTAACAGTCATAGAGTAGTTGAAGAGTCATGAGGGTAGATGAATAGTCACAAAGGGGAATGTCAAGGGTCACTCCATCCTTTGCTATATATAGTCCCTCATAACTCATTGTATAGGCTTTTGGTGAGCCAAGCTTCCGGTAGGAGTATCTTAGAGAAAGTTTGGAGAGTATTGTAATGAGCCCTGGCTTCTCCACAGTGCAGAGCTAATACATCTCTTTGGAGGAGCAGGCGAAAGTGACTGTAACGTTCTGCTATCGGGACTAGTGGTCGGTCATGGTTGTATTGTATGATTGGAACTTTCACTTCTTAATATAACAGAGCTATCACATTTCATGCATATGTTGTTATTGTATTTGATCTATCTTGTTTACTCTATATCATATATGTATATGTTTGCTTATGCATGTGTGTATAGACTCTTTCTGTATATGTATGTACATTAACACCCCCCACCCCCACCCATTGCACATTAACACCCCCCACCTCCACCCTCATATACTGAAATGTGTTGTTGGTTTAACCATCACTTTGGATTGTCAGATTACTTTCCTTTCAGTTTGTGATGCATCCTTGCTCATGTGTTGCCTTCTTAACCATGTGATTTCACAGGTTTTCGATGGGCGCACTCGCCTCACTCTCAGCGTGTTAGAACCATTTATACACCTTCCTTGGCTTGCTGCGCATGTCACACCATTACTACCAACAGGGGTATCCTAGTTGCCTTTGCACGCAACTGCGTTGAAGGTGATGTCGTACGACCTCCTGTTGGGACTCCTACACAAAACGGTCTGAGGTCTAGTTGGGACTTCTTACTGGGGAGATCACCTAACATGTTGGTGGGTCTAGCACCGCTAACACTAAGCAAGGAAGAGAAAATAAGAAATAATCTATAGTAGAGCTCTCTAAGGAGACCTAGGGTTTCTACGGTTGTGCTATCGATTGCCGGAAGAAGAGCAAAGGAAGAGATCAAGGTGCAGTGCAGAAGGAGGCGTCAGTTGAAGGAAAAAAGGAAGAGAGATTGCGTCTTGTGCTTGGAGGATCTAATTTTCAAGGGTATAGGTTGTGGAATTTGTCAATTAAAGCTTTAATAAGAGAAATTTGCAGAAGGGTTTTCCTCTCTAGGAGAGAGAGGTTTTTCCCTGGCTGGGAGCTAATATCTTGTGTTCTTGTCTCTTTTGTTTTGGTAGCCGTTTAATGAAGTAAGAGAACACTCACTAATAATAATAAGAGAAGATTTTGGTAATAAGAAAAATAAAAAGTGTGCCTCACAAATAGTTATCATCTTCAGAAGAATCTCATCCTAACCTAAATGCCCTAGATTTGTGAACATGGTATCAGAGCTAAGGTAACACATCAAGGAAGGGCATCTCAAGAACACATAGAAGATTGAACCATCAAGATCAAGGAGTGAGGGCATACAAAGGTTGAAGCATTAGATCTACAAGCAAGGATTCAAGATCCATCAAAGGCAAGAAGGATTAATATACCCTAGATCCATCAAGAAGGACTACCATCCTGGGAACAAAGCTCTTATTAAAAGAAGAAAGCCTACCATCTAAAGGTATCTACGAAAAGGTTCATCCAAGAAGAGTCTCCATCAAAGATCCATCATCATCAAAGGAAGGCACCCTAATCTATGCCTATCACTGAAGATCTCCAGAGATACACATTGAGAAGTCTTCATCACCAAGCAAATCTCTCACAAGGCACATTGAAGGAAGCATCTTGAAGCCTACCCCAGAAGTCAAAGCATCAATCTTCAAGAAAGCAACAATATCTATTCATTCATCAATGCTTTCAAGTTAGTATTTTTATGTCCTCTTATGAACATATTAAAATTTATTTTTGCAAGGAAAGCAACAAATTAGTTGGGTCTGCTAATTTCCTTACATCGGAAAAAAGGATTGATCTCCTTCTCAAAGAAAATGAAGCTATGGACCATATCAAAGGGAATGTCACTGTTTCCTCAAAGGATCAAACACAAGCGCTAGCAAAGTATAATAAGGATGAAACAAGGGTTCAAAGGATTATGATAGAATCCATCAAGGACCGTCTCATACCTTATGTATCCAAGCTAGAAACATCTAAATTTATGTTACACAGAGAAATGACTACTGTAGTACTCAATGCATTACCCGAGGAATGGGGCAACTTCACATCCAGTATATATTCCAAGAAGGAAGCTACCCCATTGAATGAACTTTGGTCTCTATGCAAAATTGAAGAGACTCAACTCAAAGCCAAGGAAGACTTGGGATCAAAGGAGAAAGCATTTGCTGCTATGGCCAAGAGAAAAGGAAAATTTGGCAAGTTTGGTCCATAAAGAAAGGGTAAAAGGGATATGTCAAAATTCCAATGCTTTGGCTGCCAAGAATATGGACACTGTAAAAGGGATTATCATAAGTTAAAAAAGGACAACAATAAAAGGAAACGAGAAGAAGACCACATTACCAAAGAAGTGAAAGAAGAAGCAGAAGAAGGAAAACCCTCCAGATCTCTACTATGACTGAGATCCTTCACCTAAGTTCTCTTTAAAGTTTTGGGTATCATAGTAATATGTAGGAGTAGGATAGAATGTATGATTTATAAGAATGGAACCTTCAGGAATATAGGAGCATTGTGTAGAGATAGCTCAGATAAAGACATTCAATATAGGAAGGATGTAGCCATTGAATGACCTCATCAATGCATAAAGGAATGATCATGATCAAGAAGAATCATCTTAGAAGGCCACTATCATCAGTAATTTTTTTTTTTTTGCAAAATAAGGATTATAACGATCCTATGGTGGAATCTTCAATAGAAGGTTCATGATTTTCAGAAAAGGAAGATGTCTAGATGGGAATTCCACTTATGGGGATTCAAGAAAGTATGATATGTAGGTAAGGAAGATACAACAAATCAAAGGAGATTGAAGTGATCTCCATGAAGGAAGTTGTCAAAGGAAGTGAAATGATCAAGGAAAGAGCTAAGATGAGGTATGTATGCATCTATGTTTTTATTTAAGTCATGTCATCATTTGTGTTAATGATCATGGGGAATTACTCCAGTATTATGGTCAAGAAAAGCATAGATCTCTTTCATTAAAAATATGCATGAAGGCATGGTTCACACACTGATAAAGATCAACATGAGAAATGTCCTCATATGAAGTATGAGGTGGTTGACAAGAGAACCTGTAAAGAAGCATATGAGATAAAGAGATAAGGGATAAAAGGACACCACGGACACTAGGAATCAACATCCGACAAATTTGTTGAGACATCTCCTAGAAGAAGGCACGAGAATTCTAACAAAGGAAGAAAAAGACCAAATGACCCTTAACACCTAGAAAGGCCTTAGAGATGTGAACATGCAAGATGATGATGATTCAAGCGAACAAGATGTCACGATGAAGAGCCATCTTGAAAGGTACTATTTGACTTAATGTTATATTTTGATTTTTTCTTGAGTAATAACTGGATGGGGTCATGCAGGGCTACCAGAACAAGAGTTGTAAGTGTTGTAAGTGTAAGTACAACTAGCATTCATGTAGAGGATGGAAATTCCAGAAAGAAGCATGACGAGAAAGAAGTAGCCACATGAAGAAGGTTCTAGATATGTATCAATTAAGCCACTTTCCATGAAGAGAAGAATGACATGATGAACCAAGAAGGAAAGTGATGGATGGCTAAAGCCCTACAAGGAAGAAGTTCGACTAAATATCATGACATCAAAGAAATAAATTAATCAAGCAGCTGAAGGACCCACAAAAAGGAGTTGCTGATGAAAAGAAGAGTCCCTTATTGAAAGGGAGCTCTGACAAGTCCCTAATTAAGAGGGAGCTTGGGCAAGTCCTTGATCAGAGGGATATTGGGTACATTCCTTCACATGAATGGGCATATATTCCCTAGTTGAGAGGGAGAGATAGACACAACATTATTGTCTTCACTTGGGAAGAAAGGATGGAGGATTGGGTAATCATTTGGCATCCAATGCTCTTTGAGGGTTGGGAACTCAAGATAAGAATAGTGCTAGAAGGTCATACTTAGAGAACACCGGGGTGGGTATGTACCTTGAGAGACAATAATGAAGGTGTCTACAATCATTGGTCTCACCAACATTGTGCTCTAATCTAATGAGAGATAGAGTTGTCAGTAAAGGCCTTGATGTGGAAACAATGTTGGTTACTATGATGCTATAATAGATGGATTGCCAATCTGCTTTCTCTTATGTGAATTCTTCAGATTGAAAATGTCCAAACACCTTGTAAAAGTGATGTATGAATACCTCCCTAGTTAGGACAGAGTGTTGAAGAAAGTGTAACTAGACATCGTCTTCATAAATGTAATTTTGATCTTTGTGCTTGTAAAAGAAAAATAATTATTATTTTTGTCAATTGTAAAAATGAGTTTCTTGCTCATTGCATAGGTCTAGCACACGTTGAAGTGTTAGAGGAAAGTCATAGAGTTAATGCAATTGCGAAAGACCCATTTAAGGGCAAGTTACATTATGTAAATATGTCAAAGACTATCCTTCAAAGCAAAGACAAGTCTCCTCTTCATGTCGGCTCAAAAATGAATTTTTATGCACTTAAGTATAAGTCAGCCACACTACCTCAAGTCGGCTCAAATAGGAGGGACAAACTCCTATATATAGGGAAAATCGACCTCATCAAATGACCATCAAGCAAGCATGATACATAGAATGTGGTTGGGTACAAGAGTATGGGACGGTTCACATTAGAGTTTTAGTAATCACTCATTGCCATCATTAATCTTTATGGTTATGAAATGGTGGTATCATCATTGGTAAACAACCCATGGAAGTGGAGTTTTTATCGTAAGATATTCAATCATATAATATACTTGCTTAGATTAGGAACGAAATTTTCCCAATCATACCCTTACCCCTCTCATTCAATCATAAAAATGTTTTTTTCTTGGAAATGAAGGTAAGTGGTTTAGGATTAGGATAGGGCTAACAATTGATGGTAATAAAAATCTACGAGAATAATTATATGTCATCACACAATTAATATGAATCTTAATAGCAGAAATCAAAATATTGATCTCATACCTCCATTATCAAATCTCACATAAAAAGTTTTCTTTAAGTACCAGACGAACACAGATAACTTCTTCAGTACAGGGTGAACACAACGAAATTTTCTTTGGTACCAAATGATGTTTTAGTAAAGTACCCAAGTGAAAAGTATTCAAATTGGGATTTTGTAGGCTTCCCCTTGTAACTTAACATATTTTGAAGGCCCATCTGGAGTAGATGATAATGATTACTGATGTTGTATGTGGATTTATTTTACTAAAAAGAACAAACAACACACACTAGTACAGGAATTTGGAAATTGCAGTGGAAATGTCAGAAAATGAGGCAAAAGAAGTCATTGATCAGGTTCCAAGGTTTTGCAACCGAAAGGCATTATGTAGTTGGATATCCTCCTCTTTATGCTGACCTTTGTTTCTGTTGCCACTTCAATTTTATTGGAAAATGACCTAACTACTACTATTTTGTGGATTTTGCTCGAGCCCAGATCAGTTAATGCTCACTGGTATTTTCAATTTTTAGGAGTCTTAAAAACTTAAAGAAACTCAATTTACTCCCCCATGGATTTTTATTGAGCCCATGCTAGTACATGCTCATTGATGTTTTCAATTTTTAGGATTCTGAAAAACTTAAAGAAAACTCCATTAGGCCCCTTTTCGATAAATAATCTAACAAAGACTGGATAAAGGAATAAAATTACACATGGCATAAGTCCTCCTTATTTCTTATCTACATGAGAATGCATTCAACTTTTGCTTTTATTAGTGACACCAAAACCATTATATACATCAACACACCTATATACATATATGTACAAAAATGAAATTAACTATGTAGCAAAACTTACAACGGTGGATCCGCAAGAGGAGAGTTCCCCTTTCTGACCAATTTCATTTCAGAATTCTGAAGAACATGTTTAACAAAATCTTCTTTTGACAGTGGCTTATGATAACCTTTCAGTCGATGTCCATTTACAACAAATGAATTTTTCTCCACATCAATAGTCTTGATCTTGACCGAGTCATTGTCATAGACTGCCTCCACCTCACAAGGTCCTAGCCATCTAGTCGACAACTTCCCCTTGAAATTCTCAAACCTGCAGTTGTATAACAAAGCCCAATCACCTGGTTGAAAGAGTTTATTTTTGAGGAACTTTTCATGCCATTTGGTTCTCTGATATTGGAAAAGCATTGTTCTTTGAAGTGCATATTGTCTAATTTCATCCAATGCATTTAGTTCCATCAATCGTTGTTTTTGTGCCTTGTCCAGATCCATTCCTAGCCACATGGCTATTTTTAAGGTTTTAACCTGGAACCCTATAGGAAGGAGTACCTATTTTCTGTAAACCAACTCATAATGCAAGTGTCCCATTCTGTTTCTCCAGGTTGTCCTATAGGCCCACAAAGCTTCAAGTAACCTGTCAACCCAGTCTTTATGGTGCAATTGTACTGTCTTGGTGAGAATAGCTTCAATAACTTTATTAGTGGATTCCACCTGCCCATTTTCCTGTGTATGGTAATGTGTGGATTTCTGGTGCCTAATTTTATATTGCTCAGTAATGGTTTTGACCAGTTTCGAGGTAAATTGGGTGTCTTGATCAGTTACTATTTCCCTTGGTACACCAAAACGAGTAAATATCTCTTCAAATAAGAAACCCACAAGAGATTGTTCATTAGCAAAGTATAATGCTTTCGCTTCCACCCATTTGGTTACATAATCCATACATACCAATTTTTTCTTTTTCTTTTTAGACATAGGAGAAATCAGACCAATAAAGTCTAATGCACATTTATCGAAAGGTTTAATAACTACATGTGCTTGAAGATGCATTTCATTTGCTGGGGTAGGTTTCCTCATCCTTTGAAAATCATCACAGCTAGCCACATACTTCTTTTCATCTTTAAAAATGGTGGGTCAATAATATCTAGACTATAACACTTTATATGCAGTCCTTTTGTCAACAAAAAGTCCACCACATGGCTCATTATGGCAAGCTTTTAGAATTTCCTCCATTTTCATCCTCTCATACACATCTTCTGATTACCATATCTGGTCCAGTACGGTATAAACAATCATCATGCCACATAGTTAGTACTAAGTTGTATGATTCTTTGTTTTTTCTCTTGAGGAAAAATTATGTGGCAGCTTCATGGTAACCAGGTAGTTAGCTACATTTGCATACCAAGGAGTATAAGTGGAAATGGAAAATAATTTTTCATCGAGAAAATCATCAGCAATTGGTGCACTATCACATGTATGAACAAGTCTATACAAGAAATCAACAACAAGATTATCTCTTCCTCATCTATCAACAATAGTAATTTGAAATTCTTGTAGTAGTAACAACCATCTAGTAACTTGAGCATTAGTGACAGGTTTATTCATTAAGAATCTAATAGTTGAATGATCTGTATGTACAAAAACTTCAAACCTGGTTATATAGTGTCTAAAATTATTAATGGCATGAACTATTGATAAGAATTCCATTTACGTGACTGTGTAGTTTAGTTTTGTAGGGGAGAGATTTTTGTTGACAAAGTAAATAACATAGGGGATTTGATTTTCTCTTTGGCCCAAAACAACCCCCAAAGTTGTGTTTGAGGCATTGATACAAATATGAAAAGGGAGGCTCCAATTTGGTGCTCTCAGAACTGAAGCAGTTGACAGTTTTTGTATAAGAGTTTCAAAGGCAATTTGGCACTGAGAATCCCACTGTAAATTCACATCTTTAGATAAAAGTTTGACCATAGGAGCGATTATTGTGGTAAAATTTTGAATAAATCTTCTATAATATCCAACATGCCCTAGAAATCTTCTAATTTCTTTTTTAGAGCTGGGAGTTTTGATTTCAACAATTATTTCAATCTTAGCAAGATCCACTCTTATATTGGTTTCAGAAATATGATGGCCTAACACAATACCCTCAGTAAGCATCATTCTATATTTTTCATTGCTAAGGGAAAGGTTAGTCTCTTGACATCTGATTAAACTTTCTCTAGGTTGTCTAAAGCTTGTTGGAAATCTTTACCATATACCATGAAGTCATCCATATAGACTTCGGCATAGTCTTGGGTTAGATATGAGAAAATAGCAATAACAACCCTTTGAATGGTGGCAAGGGCATTACATAATGCGAAAGGAAGAACCCTATAGGCATAAGTGCCCCATAGACAAGTGAAGGTAGTCTTTTCTTGGTCTTTAGGAGCAATTTGGATTTGATTATAACCAATAAATCCATCCAAAAAGGAAAAATGTTTCTTCCCAATCAAGGTATCCAATACCCGATCAATGAAAGGCAATGGGAAATAGTCTCTAAAGGTGGCCTTATTTAGTTCCCTAAAATCCACACAAATCCTCCACTTACCATTTTTCTTAGGTACAATAACTAGTGGTGACACCCACTTACTATCAGAAATAGGGTAAATGAAGTTAGCATTTAAGAGATTTTGAAGTTCTTCTTTTACTAGAATTTTTAGGGTTGGGTTCATCCTCCTTTGAGGTTGCCTTATTGATCTAATTTCACCATTTGTGTAGATATGATGCATGCAGGTGTCTAGGTGAATCCCTTTCATATCAGAGTAGTCCCATGCAAAAGCACCACATTGCCTTTTAATCTTTTGGACTAGTTGTTCTAACCCTAGACCAGAATTAATATATAGAGACTTCCCAGGGTAAATTTCAATAGCATGGACAAATGACTCCTTTCTTTCATTTGTTATTGTTGTAACAAACAATGTGGAGGTAGAAGGATGACATGCTTCCTGAAATTCAAAACCGAAAATATGCCCATATTCTTGAAAGGATTGTGGGAAATCAATACATCTCATTATGGCTAAGAACAAGTTCAAAACTTGATCTTCATTTTGTTCTTGAAGACCTCTAGACTATTCCATTGTCAACAATGGTTGAGTAAATTCCTCCTCTCCATATGGGCTTTCTATCCATTAAGGAACTTCTGTAGCAGGTTGGGTAGGAAGAAATAAAACAATCTTTTGACTTTGACATCCATTGGAAATTGTCATCTCTCCAGACCTGCATCTAATGAAGGTATCAATAGTGGTTAGCCAAGGTTGGCCTAGTACCACTGGATGTCCAGGTTTGGAGGACTTTGGATGGATTACAAAGAAATCTACGGGATATTCCCAGGAAGCTAGTACAACTGTTATGTCATCCAGGCTTCCTACAGGTTTAAGGATAGATTTGTCTGCTAATTCCAATACAGTTTGAGTTCACCTTAAGCCTTCTAGCTGCAACTTTTGCATAATATCCACAGTCGTGACATTTATTGATGCACTTAGATAAAAAAGAGTGTTTAATAAAGAGATACCATTTATATGTATGGTCACTACTATATTCCCAGGATTAGTGTACTTAGAAGGCATCCCTAACATGAATTCCGATAATTGGCCAACTACTTTGATAATACGGGGATTATTCCTTTTTCTTCCTAGCTTTTTAATGCAAAGGTCCCTTACAATCTTGGCATAAATGGAATGTCTTTGATGGCTTGCATCAAGTGTATCCCTACACAAATATTTCATATTTTAGCCTCTAAGTCATATTCTGGTGGGACCTCAGGCTTTTTGACAAGTAATATTTCTAGATAAGGTGGTTGAGTAACCTCTTGAGATGGTTCAGATTGTGTAGTAGAATTGATTAATACTCCGAGAGGGTTTTCTTCTTCACCAAGAGGAAAAACTTCCTCTTCATTTTCAAGAATGAGTTTGTTGGCTGTTCTTCTTGAATGATAACTACATGTCCTATTTTATTTAATACCTTCCCGAGCCTTAATCGAATCTCATTAATTGGAACTAAAGTGATGGTATAAGTAGGAAAGGTTTGCAGCTCCACATTCTACACATGTTAAGTTGGTTTATTATTAGGGTTTGGAATGTGTTGTGCAGGAAATTGAGTAAGTCGAGGGGGGTTTGGATTCGGTGGTACTTGTTGTTGACTCAGATTCATGGGCAAAGAAAGTTGTTGTGGGTTTGGCTTCATAGGCAACTGTTGTTGAGGAAATGGATTAATGGGTAGAGAAGGTTATTGTGAACTTGGATTCATGGGAAGTTGTTGTTGTGGGAAGGAAGGTAGGAGGGGTGGATTAAACCTTGACAATAGCTGAGATATATTTGAAGGATATTGTGTGTAGGTTGGATAAGAAGGTGTTTGATAAGGTTGTGGAGGTATGTTTCCATAGCTGGTCCCCCTCCAACCTTGTTGCCAAGAATTTCCTTGTGATGGTTGGGGCCCCCATTGAGAGTAAGGCATTTGAGGAGCCCATTGTTGTTGAGTGAATTATATACAAGGATCTTGGGCATGGAGGGGTTTTGTTGCCTCCACGGTCTCCTAGGGGGATAAGATGAATCTTTTGGTTCTATTCCCCCTTTCTATATAGCTTATAGTCCTGGTAATGAAGGGCATTCTTCAGTTGAATGCTTACCTGTGCAAATTCTACAAATCTCTAGGGTATTAAGAGGACATTCCTTTTCAAGATGTTTCTTCCTACAGTGAGGGAAAAAAATAGCTAAATTATTGCTTTGATGTTATTTATTCCTCTTACTATTGAGGGTATCTAGCTCGTTACTAATGGTAGTAAGGATACCAGTTTTAAAATTGTTCAACAAATTCCCCAATTTTTTCCTAGTTACCCCACTTGTGGTAGGTTTTACAACTCCACTTCTAAGCTCTCTGTTAGGCCCCTATACTACTAGTGTAACCCCTTATTGTTATTAGTACAACCCACTTATTATATTGATGTACCCATGTAGTGCCCTAATTGTTACTATTGTGCCCATAGAAGCCACTATTGTTATTTATTGTTCCCTTACATTATTATTGTTATGTCGGCTTTTATTATGTTATGACCCCTTAGACTCCTATATTAGAAAGGAGGTCTTTTCATTTGTATCCATCGAAGAATTGTTCATTTATGTAATGTAAAGGAGGTTTCCCCTCGAAGAGGCTGAATTCTAAGGCGTTGATCTATCTTTTCTATCTTTTCTTGAGCTGGTTTCATAACATTTGGTATCAGAGCTTTGGGTTCTAGGGTTTCGCTGCTCCAAACCGGTCATCGTGGCATTTTCGCTATAACTTTTTTTTTGCGACATTTCAGAAGCTAAAAAAAAAACCCATTTGAGAAGAAATCACGCTGAATCTTGGATCCAAATTTCAGAGCTGTCTGCGATATATTTGCAGAGATATGATCTGAGGAAGTTGGTCTTCTTGTGGACTCCTGAATTTCATTCCAAACATGTGACCTGGGGAAAATCATCATAACTTTCTCTCTAAGCATCTGATTGAAATTTCGTAAGAAGGTACAAAAAGAGGACAGACTATAGTTTTTTGTATGTACTTTCAAAGCCAAAGGTCGAAACAGTGACTCGTGGCACATCGTACAAGTTCGCTCTACTGAAATAGTCTATAATCAAGTCACTGTGGGAGATTTTGCATAACTCTTACTTGGAGAATCCAATTTGGATAAGGTTGGTGGCATTAGAAAGAGGACACAGAGGGATACTATAGGTCACAATTTCAGAACTTAAGGATCCTAAATTACAGAGTTACAGTCGTTTCAATATCGAGCTCCTAAAATCAAGAAAAAGGAAGATGAGGAAGTTTGATGGCAAGGATCCGGTAAATTGGATACTGCAGATGGAGCAATATTTTGATCTACATGGTGTACCACTGTTACAAAAGGTATGTATTACATCTTCATATTTAGAACTGGATCAATTTTTATGGTATGAAGGGCTTTGTTCTCGTAAAAAACTTGTTACGTGGTCAATTTTCATGCATGAAATGATAGCACATTATGAGAATACAAAGAGCAAAACCTTCTTTAAAGCAACACCACAACAATTGGAAAGAGTAAAAGGGCTTTGTGACATAGTGGAAAAAAAATTATGGAAACCAGGAAGCATACCCCTCACAACTATAAATATGGAAGTGTTGTTTCTCCTAGCCTTCCACAACCTACAAGGGTTACACCACAACAATTGGAAGAAAAAAGATAAAAAAGACTTTGTTACAATTGTGATAGAAAATGCACTAAAGGTCGTAAGTGTGCGGAGAAGAAATTATTTTACGTAGAATATGAAGAGGAGGAAGAAAAGGATCAAGAAACATCAAAAGAAGAGGATATATACCAGGACCCCACCCCAGAGAAAGAGGAAATGAATCAGACCATATCTTGTAAAGCATTGGCAAGAATTACCACTCCTCAAACTCTCAAGATAGAAGGACATATCAAGAAGAAAAAGGTGCAAGAAGTGAAAGATCACATCGAGAAAGAAGAAATGAATCCAACCATATCTTGTAATTCATTGGTCGAAATTACCACTCCTCAAACTATCAAGATAGCAGGACATATCAAGAAGAAAAATGTTCGAAGTGAAAGATCACATCCAGCATCAAGAAATGAATCCGACCATATCTTGTAAAGGATTGGAAGAAATTGCCACTCCTCAAACTTTAGAGATAGAAGGACATATCAAGAAGAAAAAGGTTCAAGTAGTGAAAGATCACATCGAGCATCAACAAGAAGTTCTCCAACTTTTAAAGGATAACGCCACTTCGGTGCCAAATCAAACGAAACAACACATAGATGAACATCGTAGTGAAAAATGTTTTGATGTATGTGATTGGGTGTTTTTACTGCTACATCTCAAGCAAGCTATTTATGAGAAGGAAATGTTGGCAATACTACATGCACTTAAATAATGGATACCTTACTGAATGGGAAGATTCTTCAAGGATGAGGATGTGGAAGCATTGTTTTGTGCTATTTTTATTATCCAACCAGATTGGATAAACGAAACAAGGGATGAATGGAAGAAGGACGAAGAAGTATGGC
>APFE030734881.1:141502-182286 GCA_000404065.3 Pinus taeda | reverse complement strand
TATCTCATCAAGTGGAAGAACTTACCGCTGAAGATTCCACATGGGAGGACAAGAATTTTATACAGAAGCATCAAGAACTACTCAAGCGTTGAGGACAACGCTTTTTGAAGGAGAGGGGCATGTTAGGCCCCTGTACTACTAGTGTAACCCCTTATTATTATTAGTACAACCCACTTATAATATTGATGTATCCATGTAGTGCCCATATTGTTACTATTGTGCCCCATAGAAGCCCACTATTGTTATTATTGTGCCCTTACATTATTATTGATATGTCGGCTTTGATTATGTTATGACCCCTTAGACTCCTATATATAGAAAGGAGGTCTTTTCATTTGTATCATCGAAGAATTGTTCATTTATGTAATGTAAAGGAGGTTGCCCCCTCAAAGAGGCTGAATTCTAATGCGTTGATATATCTTTTCTATCTTTTCTTGAGCTGGTTTCATAACACTCTCTAGGACCTTTTCCAGCTTTGGCTTGACTGCGGGAGTACTTTTTACAATATTTGACAATCTCGGCAAATGATTTTGGACAAACATTACCTGAACTCAAAAGGTTAAGTACTTCTATGCAGTCATCATGTACTCCTTTTATAAAAATGGTCATAATTGTGGCTAGGTAAAGAGAAACTTGTTTGGATTTTTGGTAATTGTAAAGGAACCTCTCTAAGTAGTCTTCTAGGCTTTCATCTTCATCTTGTTGCATTCTAAAGATGTCATTCAGGCACTCTAGGTCTACAGTAGTCTTGGTATTTCTGTAGAAAGGTTGATTTCATATCACCCCAAGATGTAATAATTTGTTCCCTTAGATTAATGAACCATCTTAATGCAGAGTTTTTCAAGATAGCTAGGAAAAGTTTCAATTTTTGAGCATTATCTGTATAATTATAACTTCTACACAATATATCAATTTCAAATAAAAAAGAATCAAGATCTTTGGATGTCATACTGATGAAATGAGGTAATGATGACGAAGGAATATTCTTCATAGTGACATTCCTGGTAATATCAAGGATTGGAAATCCAAATGTTTCTGGTTCATTTTTTCTTTTTTTTAGGTTGTCAACTCTTATGCCTTCTCCTTCCATTGTTCCTTCCCACACGTTGAAATTTATGGTATTTGGAGATGTCTCACTTGCAGAAGATGATGATTCATCCACTAGGTTATCTGCAATATTCCAAGGTACTATCCCGACTGTAGTTTACACTTCCTCTACCACTGTCTTGATTTCTGTTGATGTCTCCTCCGCTATTGTCACTAGACTTTCCTCCTATAGTGTTTTCCTTGCATGGCGATTAGCAAAATTAGTCAAGGTCATAATTTTAGGACCATATATATTTTATGACATTTTAAATAAAATAAACCTACCCTTCTTATCTCTAATTATTTTCATAAAAACAAAACATCAAACTTTAACTACTTACCAAAAGAGAGGACAACTTAACTTTGGAGTGACCACACCAAAGTGGATGCGTAGGTTCTTACCTCTCATCTTACCGTCTTCTCTTTGCCCTTAGGTCATCCTTAATATTACTCACAAACCATCAAACAAATCTGTTACCGTTTACAACTCCCTGGCAACAACGCCAAAAATGTTGGGGCAATTATATGATTAATACATATAAATTTTTCCACAATACTTAATTATCAACCCGAGAATCGTAATCAGTAGAGATGATGCATTATATGTGCCGATAATAGATAAGTTCCTATGTCTGCTGAGTATAGTCTACACAGGGAGTATTTAAACTAACACTTCATTCTACAAATTTTAATTTTATTTCATCACACAACTAAAAGATAAAACTTCAAACACTATGTACTTAATATTTTAATCAAGTAACGAGTTTCTTCATTTATAGGCTCACGAAATGGAAAGATGAATTCAGCTATGTTTCATGTAACTACTAATCTTAACCAAACCAATTCAATGCATTCAATTGTTAAACAAAGCAACGAGAATCAGAATAGGAAACATGTGATAAGATTCTTCACTATTGTTGGATATAGGTGAATGGTGAGATATCAGATCTTGGCCTTCTTGTGCTTCAAGATAGCAATCAATAATTGAATCTATAACTTAAGAAATACGATTTGCATCCACATAAACTGAGAAATTTTCACTCATAAAATAAAACTGAAAATACTAAAACTATATAATAACTTAAAATAATAACTCGCCTTGATGGCTTCGGTGGGCCCTTGCCGAGCTACGAAGGAAATCTTGAAAACTCACAGAACTAAGAAATGAATTAACACACTAAAATTAACACTCGTTTCTCATATCATTAATTAAAAAGGAAGATTACAAACTTAAAAGTCCAACAACATCACAATACTGTGTAGATCTCATATTATTATGTCTCTACTATTTTGTTTCTATTAACTCGCTTTCTCTAACTCTCTGACTCTCTCCAAATCTAATCTAACTAATTATCATCTACAAGTCTTTCTCTTATAGAGAAAATGGTCATTACAATCAAAGTTACATGAGATAACACCAAATATTTATAGTTGAACTTAAATGAAACATTTGACTTCATCCTCATGACATGAAGTGCATGAGGAGGAAGCAAATATCATTTTTCTATGTAAAGAAGATGCCTTCAACAATTATCTTGGTCTCATCGAAGGCCATTCGTTGAATCACTAATTTTGGAAATGAAATCTAGTACCAGAATCACATAATGGAATACTGGTATGGGAATCTCATAGTGCTGGAGGGTGGGTACCAGAATCACACAGTGTCATTGTTGGTGCCGGATGGGTGCACGAGTGTGGTGAATGTGATAGCCAAAAATCGGGCCACTGATCAAGTTTCGGATGGGTGCAGGAGTGTCAAATGAGGACACGAGTACTAAAATGCTACATTGGTTCCAGATAAGCAGGGAGCACAAGTACCAGATTGTTGAGTTGGTACCAGATTAGTAGGAGTGCAAGTCTAAACATTTATGTGAGCCAATCCGAGGAATTAGAGAGTACAAAATATCAAATAATGTTATTTCTACTACAAGAAAACATAGAAATTGTGTTTTGAAATATAGTTTACCTCATATGGACATAAGAAGGCTAAAAGGCATATGCTTGAAGAAGATAGGCAAATAGTAAATGGATTTGAGGCAAAATAGGTCAAAAATAGTGGACAATTAAGGGCATTATAGGTATCAAAAAGGAGACCCAACAATGACCATGTATCAATAGCTGTTGTCTCATGTTCATATAGGACATCAAGTCAAATATCATGTTAGAACATAAATAATCATATAAATCACAAAAGGGTACCATTTTCATCCTCCCTCTCAAGGAGGTTCCAACCACAATTCTAAGCATGTCTCGCACAACTGCACTGTCTCAATATATGAAAGGTACCTCAGTCCCAACTATATGTGAGATTTTTCGCCAATCGAATCCCACTCTTTGTCATCACAAAGTATCCATGTCATATCTAGAATTGTTAAGACGACTCTCTAAGGAGCTTCTTCATCTTTCCTCATAGCTAGCCATGTTAGAAACATCGTACTCAACCCCAGTCATGCTATGGACCTCTTATCCAAGATATCATGGCAGATCTCATAATAAATTAGCATCCAAATGTGCTCATCAATAATAATCCCAAACATCATCAATACATTCATGAAACCACATATTATAGGATGAACATCTAAGATCAAAATTGATCGTCTCATGCAAGTATCTCGAAGGGTGTTCAGTGGCAACTCAACCAATCAACTCAGGTTCTATGCACATCATAGATATGTGTGTGTGTACGAATGTTTAAAATGGAACATTATTGCTTTAATCAACTAACGGTTTCTAAGTTGAGTTCAACAAGATTTCTTCACAACATCTTGAAATTCAATTGGAGTGTCCAAGGATTTGATTTCCACTTTCCAATACTTCTTCAATACCTTCACAATATAGATTATCTTCATTGATTCATCATGCCATTCATTGATTCATCATTTCGAGCTTTAGAAGTCGTTTCCCTCTTACTTGGATCATCAGAGGCTCATTACCTGTCGATAGTGGCCCATCAGTGTATAAAACCAAAACCAAAACCAAAGTCAAATTCATACCTTGGAACACTTCTGAAGTAGACATATGGATCATCACATCATCTTGGCTTCACCAGATAACTGTTAACGTGACGCACATATCTAGATCGGGGAGCTTGCTTCATGCAATGCTCACTGCAACCATAACATTTTTCAAAACTAATATGCTTAGCCTCACATAAATCAATATTGTTTAATCAAATCAACTAAGTCATCTCATCAAAATTTAGAAGCCATATCAAAACTAATATCAAAGTCATCAATACCAGATGACAGGAAAAGCTTTCTTCAAGTCATGACATCATCTATTGTCATGCCAACAAGTTGTCATTTATTGTGTAATATCAATCCGAACTTCATCTATAACAGTGTTGGTGAAAATAAAAAACAATAACCACGGATGAATGGGACACTTATTCCAAGTTGAATGTTGGGAAGGACATCCTATTGGGTGTTCATTTGGTTGTTTATGGCTAAGGAAATTGGAAAAGGAAATGGCTAAGGCTTTGGAAAGGGAAAATGGATTTTTTGGCAAAATTATTTATGAAAATAGTGGATATTAGGAGAAAAAGGAGGTGAAAGGTCATAGGTTGCATGTGAGGAGGAAAATGAAGGAAAATAATGGAAAATGAAGAAAATAGAGGCCTCATTCATAAAAAAGCTTTTGAGGATCAATTGGTAACCTTTTGTCAATTTAGCTTTGGAGCTCTTTCATTATTCTCTCTCTCTCTCTCTCATACTCTTAGACACTTAGAGTTTTGTTGGAGCACTTTGGCATTGGAGCAAGAAAGGAAAAGAAGGCAAGAGAAAGCAGGATCAAGTAGCTACAACAGGCTTCATTGTAGGTATTGACTTGCATGTGTATTTTCCTTGCTAGATTTGGCATGCATGGTATTGCATGTGGTTCTTTTCTAGCATGGCATGGCTTTTTCCAAGTGTAATAGTGTTTTTCAGCCTAGTCTTGCCATTTTTGGATAGCCATGGTGTGATGGGGTTCTCAGGTTTGGTTGAGCTAGATTGACAGATGGAATCGAAGCTGAGTGAGGTGGATCTCTGAAATGATAGAACACATGGCCTAGTAACCCCTGAACCGAATTGTGGGTTGTGGTAAAGCAATATTTTGTGTTGCCTCGGTGGGCCTAGGAATCCTTATCGGTGAATGACAGGATATATGGTAAAGCCAAGAGGTGGTTTGCTCTCCGTTGGGCCTAGTAATCCCAGGTTTGGGATATGCGGTAAAGCCTGGAGAGTGGGTCTCATTTTAGGGTCTAGTGATCCGGATTTGGATTGCGGTAAAGCCTGAGAGACTAGGAGACAGGAAAATTCCTCACGGTGTAGGTGGAGAAATCCGGTGGCATACATGCTTTTTTGGCCTAGTGATCAGGTGGAGATCATGGTAAATCTTGTTATGATTTTTTCATTATGTTGGCTTAGTGATCGAGGATGGATTATGGTAAAGCTTGGTTTATATTGATGAGGGTGAGGTGGTTTAGCCTCGCTATGCCCTAGTTGAGTTATTTTGATTTGAGTCCCACATTCATGCTTGGAATATGGCATGGGGGTGAATGGGTGAAAAGAGATTTGGCTCGACCATTCTATGGTCAGGTGGAATGTGGTAGTCCCATATCCAGTTGGTTTATTGCATTGATTAATGAGAAATTCACTCCCTTGATTTCTATATGCAAATGTACTGATGTATATATGGATTTTGATGAATGATATGTTTATGGTATTTTTGTTCCTATTATGTTGGTTATATGTACATTTTGCAACAACAACTATATATGTCTCTCAGCATGCTTTTACTTGTAATTAAATGGATATGGTATCTATGACCTAATAAGTGATAAGGCAACAAATTGCATGAGGGAACAATGGTTCATAGCGATTCTTAGATAAGTATGAGATCCCTACACTTAATTATGTTGTTTACACCTATAGGCTACATGTTAACAATATGTTTGATGAAATGCATGTCATGGCTAGTAGGGGTCTGGTTAAGGTCTTGACTAACTTATTTCTTTTGCATCATTGTTTCCCTGTACTTTACTTGATTATGATCTTTCATTCCATTCTAGTTAGTGGCCTGCTATCTAGGCCGGAAAAAGTGGCTTAAATCTCGGGGTCATTGTCACAGAACTGGCAAATTTAGTCCACAATTGTTGGAAGACAGGCCTATGAGAGTGACTTTAGGTCTCTGGTTGCTCCCTTGCCCATAGCATGAGAGCGACTATGGCCTAAGAGGTCCAGAACAACAGTGGGACCCAGGGATAGGTTGTTTGAGTGGTTGACTTGTCTTCTAAGGGTTATGTTGATGATGTTGGATGATTGTGTGTGATTCTCTATCGATTCCACTTCCTTAAGATCACCTAGGAGGTCGAATCTGATCATAGTAGCCTCTCATCTCATGTTTACCCCGGTTGGCATGGTTACTTGGGTGGATGTGGGAGGAGGGTGTTACAGAGTGGTATCAGAGCATAGTTCGACTCTCAGACTAGATGGGTTGGATGTGTTAGTCATGCATGCATGTCAGTTGTGTCTCTTACACTTATCTATTTGTTGCATTTCTTGATGTTGGATTAAGGTTGTAGTATGGTTATCATGGAGAATTTGATGTTGATTTCGTGAAGAGTATTTGACATGAGTATGTGATTGACTATATGGTTATTTGTCACTCACATATTGATTTTATGTCACCTACTTACATACTTGTATTGATTCCGTGAAGAGTATTTGACATGAGTATGTGATTGACTGTATATGGCTATTTGTCACTCACATGTTGATTTTATGTCACCTACTTACATCCTTGTATGTTAGGTTACATTCTTGAATATTTTGTTTACATGTATTAGTCTTGTAGGTTGATTGCAAGAACTAATTGACTATGTTCGACTACATGCATTTATGCGTAGGTGTAGTTGATTTGGAATCGCTTATGCATATTGTCGGTTGCATGTAGCAATGGGTATAATGGAGTAATGGTTGTTGTCATGAATGAGGTCATAGCATGCATTGTTGATATCGCCTTGCATTGATGACTGGATTCTAGTTAGAGTGATGTTTATGTATTGATGCATTTACTTGTGTATGTCTATATGCTATTATGATTATGTTATACATGTATCACGCTGATTTGGTGATATTGCAGACAAGGTATCCTCCTCGAGTTATACTAAGGTACGTTGGTTTATTATGATTTGGTTTATCTGACATATTATGCATTGCAAGAAGAGAGATATCAAATGGATAGCAAGATGGTTGACTACAAAGACTCTCCCTATGAATTTGAAGAGAAACATGTTGTAGGGAACTCTTCTGATTTGGAAGTCACATTGAGAAGTTTGAAGGAAGACATAAGGAGTTGTAAGGCAGATAATGATCAGATCATATAGGCACAAGAGAAGCAGGTAGAAGTGAATGCTATACTTCTTCAGAGTTTGTTAGACTTGCAACGATAAGGGCTGGTTCAAATCAACCATGGACATGAGGATAAAACTAATGGGGCGTATGGCAGTAGATCTCCTAGTAGACATAGGTAAGATATATCTGATACAGTGAGAGATGGTAGGTTGTTGGACACTATGGAAAGGAGGGGTGATGAGTACATGTATTATCCTAGTCCTGGTTCTGATAAACATCATGATCGTTGTCACTGTCATCCTTATAGTAGGAATGATAGGGGATACTTTCCGAATGAATTTAAGAAAGCAAAACCACCTACTATTGACGGAGATATGAAGAAGCTAGAAGATGCAGAGGCTTGGATACTTGGAATGAAAAAATACTTTGAGTTGCATGAGTACAAAATTAACATGAACACCAGAATAGATATCTTCACCTTGAAAGGTAAAGCAAACATCTGGTTTGAAGATGTTAAGCGGGTTAGAGACGTCAGGAGAGATGACTTGAGCTGGAGGGAATTCAAGAGGCTTTTAAGGAAGAAGTACTTATCAGAAAGATACTATGATAGTAAGGCAAAAGAGTTCCATGAGCTAAAGATGGGATCAATGATGGATGAAGAGTACATGACCAAGTTTCTGGAGCTATTGAGGTATGCAATGTATCTTACTGATGAGAAGGATAAAGTTCAATGATTTGTTAGTGGTTTTCCATTAGCATTTAGAGATCGGATTGAGTATGATGAGCCTCGGTCACTTGAGGAAGTTATTAGGAAACTCAAGAATTTCTATGAACAATCAAAGCGTAAGAATGAATATCAAAATGGATGGAAGGGAAAGGATAAAGGTAAAGGTAAATGGAATCCTAAGAGGACAAGGCATCAACATGTAGATGAGAAAGAGAACGTGACATCACAAAAGAGATTTAATGTAGCTAGACAAGGACATGAGCCGCAACAATAGCATAGAGGTGTCGGTAATGGTCGGTTGGAGTGTTGTACATGTGGCAAGGAACACCTTAAGAGACATTGTCCACAAAATCTGGGTGGTAGGCCTCAGATATATAGTGCACAGGAGGCACAGATTGTTGGGGACGTTGGCTAGAGTATTCCATGTATTTATGCAGCAATGGCCAATAGGCATCTATCATTGAGATGTACGAGTATTGGTTAGTGCAGTTGGCTACAGGTACAAAGAAGCGAGTTCATCATTGGGTAAGATCTTGCGAATTTGATTTAAATGGTATGCCTTCAATAACACATTTGAATGTGTTCATTGGGATCATATAGTATGCTGTTGGGCATGGATTGGTTGTATCTACATAGAACCAAGGTTGAATGCTATGACAAAGCTATTTAAGTGTGTTGATGGCATTGGAGAACCAAGATTCTTGCAATGTAAGAAGAAATCCACCCCAGTTAGGATGGTGACAGTTATGCAAGCAAAGTGTAGCCACAAGAAAGGGTGCACACTATTTGCAATACACATTTCTAGTGATAACGGTAAGGAGGTTGAGGATACAGACATGTTGAGAAGGTACCCAATTTTGCAGCAGTTCAAAGATGTAATTCATGAGGAAATTACAGAGTTTCCACCTCACAGGGAGGTAGACTTTTCTATTGAGTTAGTTTTAGGGGAAGCTCTAGCATCAAAAGCACCTTACAGGATGAGCACACCTAGGTTGGTTGAGTTAAAGTTGTATTTGAAGGAAATGTTGGACAAGGGATACATTAGGCCAAGTGTATCACCTTGGGCCACACTAGTCTTGTTTGTGAGGAAGAAAGATGGTACTCTCAGATTATGCATTGACTATAGGCAGTTGAACAAAGTGACTATCAAGAATAAATACACTTTGCCGAGGATTGATGACTTGTTCGATCAATTGAAGGGAGAAACAATGTTCGTGAAGATTGACTTGAGATCTGGAAACCATCAGGTACGCATGAAAGAGGAGGACATTTACAAAACTACATTCAGGACCAAATACGAGCATTATGAGTTTGTTGTTGTTCCATTTGGCTTAACTAATGCTCTAGCTTCATTCATGTGTTTGATGAATAGTGTGTTGCATCCATATTTGGATAAGTTTGCTATTTTCATTGATGATATACTGGTATATTCTAAAAATGAGGAAGAGCATGCCGAGCATTTAACACCAATATTGAGGTTGTTGAGGGAGCATCAGTTGTATGCTAAGCTTAGCAAGTGTAGTTTCTTTCAGACTGAGGTGCAATACTTAGGATATGTTGTCTCCAGGGAAGGAATTGTAGTAGATCCAGAGAAGGTAAGGGCCATCATGGAGTGGGTAGCTCCTAAGAGTGTGGATGAGGTGAGATATTTCATGGGTAAGGTAGGATATTACAGGAGGTTCATCAGGAACTTCTCGCAGATTGCTTATCCCATTACATCCTTGCAGAGAAAAGGTAAGAAGTTTGAATGGACTGAGTGTGAGGCTGGCTTTGAGAATCTTAAGCAGTTGTTGATACATGCACCAGTGCTACCGATTACAAATTCAGACAAAGAGTTTGCGGTTTGTATAGATGCTTGCAAGAGAGGGATTGGTGGAGTCCTTATGCAGGATGAACAAGTGGTATGTTATGAGTCGAAGAAACTAAACGAGCACAAGCAAAACTACCCGACACATGATCTTGAGTTAGAAGGGATTATACATGCATTGAAGATGTGGAGGCACTATATTCTTGGTAGACGGTTTATGCTTATGAGTGATCACATTGGGTTGAGGTATTTGTTTGACCAACCGAATATGAACACTAGGCTTGCTAGATGGCTGGATATGATTAGCGAGTTTGATTTTGATATCAGGTACATCAAAGGTAAAGAGAACAGGGTGGCAAATGCTCTCAGTAGACGGATACAAGTACATCACTTGGTAGCTATGAGCTCCTATTGGACAGACTCACAGGATAGGATCTTGCAGGCAGGACAACAGGATGTCAGGTATATGGAGATTGTGCACAGGTTGCAGCAGGGTGATAGTATAGGTACATGTGCAGGTACAGGTACATGTAGTGGTACAGGTACAGGTGCAAGTGCACATGGCATGGATTGTCATCTTACCACAGATGGATTGGTTAGGTTCCGAGACAAGATATATGTACCAGATAGAAGTGAGCTCACGAAGGTGATCTCGAGGGAGTTTCATGTGAAACCATATTTAGGTCACCTGAATAATCAAAAGACACTGATAGAAATGAAGAGGTATTACTATTGGCCAAATTTAAAGACATATGTAGCAGATTTTGTGGCTAGATGCTTTGATTGTCATCGAGTGAAGGCAGAGTGTAAACATCCAGGCAGACTGTTATAGCCGATTGCGATTCTAGAATGGAAATGGGAGGTCATTTCCTTGGACTTCATCATAGGGTTGCCAAAGACAGTGAAGCAACATGATTCCATCATGGTCATTTTGGATAGGTTAACAAAGGTTGCACACTTCATTCCAGTGAAGTCTACGTTCTCAGCTAGTGATGTTGCACAGGTTTTCATCATAGATGTGGTTATACTACATGGTGTTCCAAAGAAGATTGTGTTGGACAGGGATACAAAATTCACTTCCAATTTTTGGAAGGAGTTATTTGCAGGTTTGGGCATAGAGTTTGCCTTCAGCACATCTTATCATCCGTAGACATATAGACATACAAAGAGGGTCAACAAGATATTATAGGATATGTTGAGGATGTATGTGATGCATCAGAAGCAGAAGTGGGAAGGATATCTTCCATAGGTAGAGTTTGCATACAACAATGGTTATCAGGAGTCACTGCAGATGAGTCCTTTTGAGGCATTGTATGGGCGAAGTTGTAACACTCCCATTAGTAGGAGTGATCTAGTTAGCAGGGTATTTATTGGACCAGATATGTTGGCAGCCATGAAACAGGAGATGTAGGTGATCAAGAAAAATCTAAAGGCAACATAAGATAGGTAGAAGAGTTATGCGAATAAGAACAGGTTTTTCAAGGAGTTCCAGGTTGGGGAACAAGTGTACTTGCACATCAAACTGAAGAATATCTCCTTGCAGATTGGCTCATGTGCCAAGTTGGCACCATGGTTTTGTGGACCCTTCCGCATCATTGAGAGGGTTGGGCCAGTAGCCTCTCGACTTGCATTGCCTTCGACAATGAAAGTCCATGATATTTTCCATGTATCTTTGCTTAAGAAGTATGTTAAGGGTGTTGACCATGTGATTGAATGGTTTGTATTGCAGGTGGAACCAGATTGAGAATTCCAACCGGAGCCTCGGTGTATATTTTAGAAAAAGGTGCTCATGCTCCGGGTCAAAAAATTGAGCAAGTTAAATTGAAATGGAAACACTTTGGGCCCAATGAAGCTACATGGGAGATGGCGGATCAGATGCGGGCCATGTATCCTTCCTTGTTTTCCGGTTGAGGAAAAGCAGCTTGATATGGTGGCTTGGTATTTTCTTCATGGTGGTTTGGTATATGATTTATGGTGGTTTGGTATTTACTTTATGATGGTTTGATATATGCTATATGATGTTTTGATATATTCTTAGACATGGTGTTTAGTATAGATTTTCATAAATGCTTTGGTATATGATTCGGCATGTGTTTTTGTATCTATATTTTTTATGATGTTGCTATATGTAAACCAGTGTATGGACGTAAATACCGTAACGAGCTATGTTATAAAGCTCCACTATGCGGTATGGGTGTCATATTATTATGCTATCATGTGGTTATCTTATCATGATGCTATGATGTTATATGAGTTGGCACTCATCAGGATGATCATTGTAAATACCATAATCAGCTGTGTTATAAACCTCCACTATGTGGTATGTTGTCATGTTGTCATGATGTTCTTCTCTTGAATAGATCTTTCATTGTAAATATTGCATCGAGTTGTGTTATAAATCTCCATGAGCAGTATGTCTTCTTTCAGCGGGTTGTTGAGTTATATGTGTGATTGAACACTGAGAACAGTCTCCCCCAAGGGGAGGGTTTGTAATAGCCCTGGTGAAAATTCCATGTAATAAAAGTTGAAAACAATAACCACAGATGAATGGGACACTTATTCCAAGTTGAATGTTGTACATGGCATCCTATTGGGTGTTCATTTGGTTGTTTATGGCTAAGGAACTTGGCAAAGACAATGGCTAAGGCTTTGGAAAGGCAAAATGGAATTTTTGGCACAATTATTTATGAAAATAATGGAAATTAGGAGAAAAAAGAAGTGAAAGGTCATAGGTTGCATGTGAGGAGGAAAATGAAGGAAAATAATGGAAAATAAAGAAAATAGAGGCCTCATTCATAAAAAGGATTCTGAGGATCAGTTGGTAACCTTTTTGTCAGTTTAGCTTTGGAGCTCTTTCATTATTCTCTCTCTCTCTCATACTATTAGACACTTAAGAGTTTTGTTGGAGCACTTTGGCATTGGAGCAAGAAAGCAAAGAAGGCAAGAGGAAGCAAGGATCAAGCAGGGAAAGGCAGGATCAAGTAGCTACAATAGGCTTCATTGTAGGTATCGACTTGCATGTGTATTTTACTTGCTATATTTGGTATGCATGGTATTGGATGTGGTTCTTTTCTATCATGGCATAGGTTTTGCCAGGTGTAATAATGTTTTCAGCCTAGCCTTGCCATTTCCTGATAGCCATGGTGTGATGGGGTTCTCATGTTTGGTTGAGCCAGATTACCGAATGGATTTGAAGCTGAGTGAGGTGGATCTCCGAAATGATAGAACACGTGGCCTAGTAACCCCTAAACCGGATTGTGGGATGTGGTGAAGTCGGATTTTGTGTTTCTCAGTGAGCCTAGGAATCCTTGTCGGTGAATGGCAGGATATACGGTAAAGCCAAGAGGTGGTTTGCTCTCCGTTGGGCCTAGTAATCCTTGGTTTGGGATATGAGGTAAAGCCTGGAGAGTGGATCTTGGTTTAGGTCCTAGTGATCCGAGTTTGGATTGAGGTAAAGCCTAAGAGACTAGGAGACAGAAAAATTTCTCACGGTGTGGGTGGAGAAATCTGGTGGCATCCATGCTTGTTTGGCCTATTGATTGGGTGGAGATCATGGTAAAGCCTATTATGGTGTGTTCATTGTGTTGGCCTACTAATATAGGATGGATTACGGTAAATCCTCGTTTCTATTTATGAGGGTGAGGTGGTTTAGCCTCAGTATGCACTGGTTGAGTTCTTTTGATTTGAGTCCCACATTCATGCTTGGAATATGGCATGGGGGTAAATGGTTGAAGAGATATTTGGCTCAACCATTCTATGGTCGGGTGAATGTGGTAGTCCCATCCCTGGTTGGTTGATTATATTGATTAATAAGAAATTGATTCCTTTGATTTCTATGTGCAAACATACATATGTATATATGGATTTTGAAGATCGATATGTTTAAGGTATTTCTGTTCCTATTATGCTACTTATATGTACATTTTGTGACAGAAGTTATGTATGGGTCTCAACATGTTTTTACTTGTAATTTAATGGATATGGTATTTATGACCTAATAAGTGATAAGGAAGCAAATGGCATGATGGAACAATGGTTCATAGCGATTCTCAAATAAGTATGAGATCCCTACACTTAATTATGTTGTTTACACCTATAGGCTACATGTTGACAATATGTTTGATGAAATTCTTGTTATGGCTATTAGGGGTCTGGTTAAGGTCTTGATCAACTTATTTCTTTTGCATCATTGTTTCCTTGTAATTTACTTGATTCTAAGCTTTCATTCCATTCTGGGCAGTGGCCTGGGCTCTGGGCCTGGAAAAGTGGCTTAAATCCCAAGGTCGCTGGCACAAAACTGGAAACTTTAGTCCATAGTCGCTGGCATACAGGCCTATGAGATCAAATTTAGGTCTTTGGCCACTCGCTTTCCCATAGCATGAGAGCGACTATGGCCTAAGAGGTCCAGAACAACAGTGGAACCCAGGGACAGGCTGCCTGAGTGGCTAACTTGTCTTCTGAGGGTTCTGTTGATGATGTTGGATGACTGTGTGTGATGTTCCATCGATTCCACTTCCTTAAGATCACATAGGAGGTTGAATCCAATCATAATAGCCTCTCATATCATGTTTACCCTGGTTGGCATGGTTATTTGGGTGTATGTGGGAGGTGGATGATACATCATCTAGTCATTCTCATGATCATAATACAAATCATTTATGTCACTAGATGCAAATGCATACACCAAGGATAAGTCATGCGGGTTCCATATTCATAGTAAATCACAACTATCAATACATCAACCATTGTGCTAGGAACAAGGAGGCTAATACAAAACCATTTTCGAATACACATACAAGTTGTTGGAAGTCACTATGCTCATATATCATTGTCATCAAGGCAAATCATCAGTTGTCAAATAAAATCATTAGTCATTAGGTCAAATCCAAATTTTCTATCATAGAGAGATCTACAGTCCAAAACATATCTCAATCATCAAGTAAAAGTTCTAGTTATTTATCAAGGATCATGTCAAAACTCAAACACTACTCATATATATCATCCAAATCATGTTAAACTCTTGTAGAACAAACTTTAATCATAATGACACATCTATATGCATATATCTCGGTCACCTGCAAACACAAGTTCAACCTTCATGTTCATATTATAGTAAGCATTCAAAATTTCCTTCTCATAGATCTTTTTGATGTCTACTTCATGTTTGTAGGATTGATATCCATCAAGAGAACATCTGATTCCATGCACAAAACTTCATTTTTATGTCCAATAGGCATAGTCGCACCTGTAGGCCTTCCTCTGAGCGGTTGGGAGATTAGAGTCACACTCTTCAAGATGTTATACAAGTGAATGTGGCTTCCCAACTGTTAAACCCTAGCTCAGAACTGACTCAGTGCCTCAGATGCACTCTTGAGATTGCTTTTATGTGATTGGGAGGTTATAGTCGCACCTGTACTCTTTCTTTTGTGCGACTGAGGTTCAGAGGAAGGGAAAACTTTCTCTTCTCATATCAGAACTTTGTTGCAGATCAATATTGTCAGGTATCTATGTATTCATGCCCATAAATCATATTTCAATAACAAATAATATACATATAATGCAAATGGTAATAGGAGTAAAAATCTTATAGAGAGATTCTCACTCTAAATGGGAATCCAATTCAGTCATCTTCATTCATGCCATCAAGATGTCTATAATTCTATCAGACTATATCATGATCATATCACGTTAAAAGCTACTTCATCATGTCATCATGACATCAATATTTTATCAAGAGATAGATTCAAATTATTTGGGCAGCTAACATATGCAACATCATACTTCAAAGATCATGGACACAATATTACTTCCATCAAGTCAATCCATCAATTTAGGGCATTCAATTTTATCATATGCCATAGTTACTAATCACATCAAAACATAACCACGATTAATAGAAGATCTAGAATATAAATATTATAGCTATACTTCTATCATCATGGTTACCATGCTTATCATTATCAATAGGATCAAGTTAGGTCATCCAATACCAAAACAAGAGTGTTAATCCTTTTTCCATACTTGAATCATGCTCATCACATTATCAATAGTATCATGTATAAGAATCATTGAGATAACCTTCTATGTGAAATCCATCATGTCTTATAATGAAAGATGCATGCCAAGTATCAAGTTACCATAATCAAGGTGCTAGCCTTCTTCACAGGATCAAGATAGGAAAAACAATAGATGTTAGCCAAACATCAAGTATACCAATATATCAAAGATAAATCATTAAGTAGCCTCATAGAATTTAAGAAGTTCATCACGATCAAGAAGTAAGGTACTTTTCCCATAGAAAGTGCACCACTTTATCATAAGAACCAAGAATCCAAATCACTTTCATAGACAAAAGTAAGGACATAAAGAAGCATCATAAGTCAAGATATACCTATCTTCAATGAGAGGTGATCCTCTCCCTCTTGAACCAACCTTCAAGAGCCATCATTGTCCATTGTCCACATAGCAATGTTGCCTTTAGTAAACTTTATCAACAACCAGGCCTACTAGAGATTATCCCATCTAGGGATTTATCAAATATGTCACGAGTGCTTGAGCATATTCACATTGACCATGCAAGGTTTCATATCTCAAATCTTTGTTATAAACTAGGGTTTCTCTCAAACCCTAACCTCATAGTATCCATTGAACCTTAATACACAAATTGCCAAAGGTTATATTCAAACCCTAGAATTATTTTAGGTCTCCTCCATCTTCTCTTTCTTCCATCAAAGGTGTCTCCATGGGGGTGATCTCCATGAATTCTCTTCAGCCCAACTCTGATACCATGTTAATTTTCCATAGAGCTATATTTTTATTTGCTTGATAATTGTGTTTCTTCATTAACATATTAACTTCACCCCATAACATCATAACATTATTCATATTTATATCATTATTCATCATCATATGCAACTATGTAGAAAGAACAATATCATCATCATCATCAATAATGCAGTAGAACATAAAGGAACAATAGAAGAAAAGAATTCACACATAGAGAAACCAAGATTGGTCGGAGACCAAGGCAAACCCCACTATGGGGAAAACCCTTTCAAATTCTTCTTCTTAATAGGTCGTCATCAAATGCTTCAGCAAAAGAGAGTACAATGATCCATATTTTCATCTATGCAACTAATTAGCAAAACAACTACAACATCCATGAAATGAAACCAACAATGTATATACTCAAAACTTTGATTTTAAAGTTTGTATTGAACTATAATGGTCTACAGTCAACTGCCAAACCATGCAGTCACTAAGTGAAATCTTCGGAAAATTGAGATTTCACTTTTAGGTCTTGATCGCATGGAGGATTCATTTGAGTGACTATAGCTTCCTAGTCGCTCTTTGAAGCACTATAAGCGAGTGACTGTGGTCGGATCTGCTTAGATCTATCCTAGAGTCTCAGTCGCACCCCTCAAGTTGTTATGAGAGTGAATTTAGCAGCCCATTCGCTCCCTTAAGCCTGACATGTGAGTGACTGGGGTCAGGTCTAGTCTAAGGAAAGCGTGCGATTGTAATTCTGAAACCTTAACCCTCGATCACATGAATAGTGATATGTCTGTACGACTGGAAGACTCTAGTCGCACTCATGAGCCTTTGTTGGAGGAACTGTAGTCGAAACCTTCCTGTGATTTGCCTGTGAATATGGCCCAAAACTCTAGATCTGAAATGCGAGTTTTAGACCCTGCAATTTCACCTCAAAGCGAAACTATTCTTCCACAGATGAGCCTCAGACCTGTGCTAGCCAAAAACCAAGATAGAAGAGTGGCTCATGATTGTGTCCAAATGACGTAGAGGTCACTTGTATTTATAGCCTTCCAAGAGGGTCCACTTTGCATTAAGGTTGGCCTTATCAAATATGCACATGTAGGTTTTTATTCATAAACACATTTTCCCTTGTCTGATTTGAGTGATATTTAGGTCGATTTATGTCCTCTCGAAAAGAGGAATTCAATGAAATCATTATCTCCATCAAGTGAGTTGTTCAAAGTGGAATTTGACTGCAATTGCATATTTTCAACTAAATTAAGTTAGAAGTTTGCAACAGATATGCAGAGTGATTTTGAGATTTCATTACTTAGTGAGTTGACATTTTTCTTGGGACTTCAAATATCTCAAGAAGACAAGGGGACATTCATTTGTCAAACCAAACATACCAATGAAACGTTGAAAAGGTTTTAGATGGAAGATTTTAAACCGGTTAGCACCCCAATGCTAACAGGTTGCAATGTTAGCATGGATGACCTATCCAAGGATGCATATCAGAGGATGTATAGATATATGATTGGAAGTCTTCTGTTTGTAACAACTTATATGCTAGATGTGATGTAGGCAGTTGGACAAGTAGCATGGTTCCAAGCAACACCAAAAGAATCCCATGTCATTGCAGTAAAGAGAATATTTCGATATCTCAAGGGAACAACATAATTTGGCTTATGGTATTCAAAAGGGAATGTGTTAACCATTGTAGCTTACACATATGTAGACTGGGTAGGAAGTGTTGATGATCGTAAAAGCACCAGTGGAGCTGCTTTCTATCTTGGTGGTTTTCCGATTTCATGGTTGAGCAAGAAGCAATCTTTAGTCTCCTTATCCACATCGGAAGCATAATATAAAATAGTAGCAGTGTGTTGTACTCAGGTTCTTTGGATGAAACATACATTGTAGGATCTTCACGTAAAGATTTGTAGTGCCCCACTCTAGTTGACTGATAGTGATATGACACTAACATTTATTCAGCCCTAAGGTCCACACATTATTCTTTGAGGACCTCAGGTTGAGGATCCGGGCACATGACTATATTATTAGTGGTTGTGATGTTTATGTATGTTCTCCATTGATATTACGATGAAGATAGCACTAATGTTTATGTATGTTATCTATTGGTATTATGATTATTGTAGCATTAATGGTTATGCATTTTCACTATTGATATTATGATGATTGTAGCATAAATGGTTATGTTTGGTTTCTATTGAATTTATGATGATGATGGCAGTAAAGGATATGTATGCTCTCTATTGATATCATGATGATGATAGTTTTGATGGATAGGTATGTTTCTATTGATGTTACGATGTTGATAGCTTTGATGGATATGTATGTTTCTATTGGTGTTATGATGATGATATCCATGATGGATGTGTCCACTATGTTACCCACTTGCATTAGTTTTGGTTCACAATGAATAATGATGCAAATGACTAGGTGATGCTGATGATGCTATTAGGACAATGACTAGAACTAAGAAACCTTGTTACTGATGATTATTTAGTATAACAAGAAACCCAGGAAACCAATAGAGGCACTTGCATATGACGAGTTGATGACACTTGGTTTGATGAAAATTTATATTATTTTATCTTTGAAATTCTAAGTCAATTTTGAAACTGCTATATATGTTTATCTATATTCTGATGATATGTTAGTGGTTGCAAGCATAGATTAGTTTCTTGGTCAAATGACTCACATATGGGTGATGTGATTGTACAATTTGATGGAACTGCATGGGATGGGTGGGATAGTGTCCCTGATCTCACCCACTAGCACTCTCGTCGTGACTTGGGATGGAAAGGTTGAAACACCTTCGCCTTGAAGATCACGATGTCATGAGGGAAAGTCCCAAAGTTGGGTTACTCATGAGGATTTTACCAGGGGGCACGCATCAAGGCAGATTCCTTGATCCGTGACACCATTAGTCTCACTATAGTAGGCAACATAAGAGATAATAGTGGTCTTTGTCGTTGCACCTATACTTTCCCCTCCTAGCCACTGAATGCTTGAAGGGCAAGTGGCGTGGAACCCTTGGAACTTCATGGGATTTTATTGAAAGGAACAACCAACTTGGCACCATTGGCATCACAAATAAACTGTTAGGCGAGGCACCCTTGGAACCTCAAGGGAAGTTCTTGAAGGGAATGACCAAACTTGGAACCCTTGGAATCGTTAAAAATAAATAAATTAATAAATATAATCAAGATATGAAAACCAGGTAAATTCACATCAAGGGTAAATGATGTTAGAAACCGAGGTAATTAAATCAAGAATAAAACTTGGGTTAAGAGGATCATAGGAAGAAATAAAATATTTTACCTTAAAAACTCTACCTTTCCCATGTTGGAAAAATATTAGGTAGATAATGTAGTTTAATTAGGTAAAACGGGGAAAGAGGGACATAAATGTAAGGATAAATATTAATCCTAAAATAGTTAAACATAATTAAGAGAAGATGATGGTGAAATAAAATAAGATTAATAAATTAAATTTTAGAGAAATTTAGAGAACCTCCATGTGGCAACAACCAACATAAGAATATCCATCTAATAGATGACTTGAATTAAATTTAGGGAGTAGATAGGGGATCAAATCTTGACTTATCAATTGGATTTAATAATGAACACAAATTAAGGAGTAAAAAGGGGGATCAAGAGACAACTAGGAGAAGAAATAGGAATCTTGTTGAGGTGAGGAAAAATATTAGTTTTAAATTAAAATTTAAGTAAATAATTTTGGAGATCATTTTTGAGAGAGTGACACATGGGTGGGTGAATAATCAAACTATTGAATTATCAAAAATAATTAATTATGCATGAAATGCCAAGTGTCACCTCTGAGGACTCCTATAAAAGAAGGGGTAGACCATGGGAGAAGGGACTTTTTTCTTTTACCTTACTATTGGATGGATGAAACTATGTCAGAGTAGTGACTACGAGCTATAGTGAGTTTGGTGAAGTAGAGGACTTTAGAGAGGGTACCCTTGAGCCAAAAGGTGCTCTCCTCTACCAGCTAATACATTCCTCCATTGTACAACCCCATTACAGCTCGGGGGTCCACGAGGAAGGAGAGTACCCAAGGAGTAGGCTGGGAGGTCAATTGGTGGGTCATTATATTCGAATTAAGCACATCGACATTCACACTTGGAGGCGACCAAAAAAAGAGGACAAAAAATAGCGACAAGTCAAGTTTGAATCTCGTCTCCTGGTGAACGATACCTATGTTGTTATAATATTCTTTGTATGACTTCATTATGGTTTTAGTTAATAATATGTAATTTGATGATATGTTCAATGAAGTGAAATTCAGAAAAGTTTTATATAATGCTCAATAATTTTTGAGTTCCCGATGTTATTTTCTTATGGTTGAAATTTTAGTTTGTTCAAAAAAAAAAAAAGTATAGGGTTGGTCCTTGCACTTGGTATCAGAGCTTAGTTGAACCCTTGAGACCCATGGGCCCATGCATGCATGACTAGTTTGTCAAATATCTACTACATAAAAAAAAACTAACCATATATGTGTCCACACAAATTTACAAAAGAAACGTATTTATTAAACATTATTTAAATAAACCTTTGTCACTTGTGGATATGACAGGATTATTATGTTCGATGCCTCTGAGTTTTCCTGCGTCTTGTCATTTCATTGTTTGTGCCTTCAATTTTAATGTTGACAGTCTTCCTATACTTAGTTAGAAGGCCCTCCCCTAATAAGTTGCAATTTTATTTTTTTGGTGAAAGAGAAAATAAAAAACAAAAGTAAATACTTAATAAAATACAGATCTCCCATAATTTAAAAAAGGAAGAAGTCATATTCATTCCAATGGTCTGCTGTAGTCTTGATCAGGGTGTCTTCTCATGGGCTATGTTTGAAGAATCGAACAGTCTTGCTATCCCCCTATACTGCAGGATTTGTTTTTGGTTTGAAATGAAATGCCAATAGCCCACAATGTTGTTCCTAGGTTTCTAGCTCTATTCGATGTTGTATGCTAGCTTGCAGTGCCATGGAAGATTTGAAACTGGGTGTTGGCTGCATTCTGAAGATTTGGGAATTTCTGTAACTACCCACTAAAGACGTTAGAACAAATTTATAATAGCCCAAAACACTTATGCTTGAGAGGAAAATTTCCTGGCATTGAAATGGTTTAAAGGGTCAAGGAAAATAGATCATTCCTAGTTCGTGGATGACGTTGTTCTTGATGGAGGAGCCTCATAAATTATTGCAAAAGATTTAAAGGCACTTCATCAAAATATCTGAATGCCGAATATTGAATGCTTCCAGAGGATGGCACTTTGTTGATGGGAGGAGACTCAACAATTATTGCAGAATATTTAAAGGTGCTATATCCAAATATCGAAATGTTGAAAGCTTCCATAGGACAACTAAAGAATATAAAACGTAATTATATGCCATTAATATTAGTGATAATACACTAAATAGATTTGCCGAAATTCTAGAATTCTTTGCTAAAAACGATCCCAAGCACTCTTCTTAAGATCTCCTCCCTTAATCACAATATCATTTCTCTCTACAGATCGCCTAAGGTCATCAATATTTTTCTCTCTCATACCTTTAAGGGGAGGGTCCAGATTCATATCTTTGCAAAGGCCAGACTCCTCAATGTTTCCTTTCTTGAGCAACGTAACCTCACTAGTGTATTTTTAATCAGAGAAGTGCAAACAAACACTCCCATATGTGGATCTTGATGTGAAACATATTCAGAGAGGAGTATCTTCGTTGTTGATTAGAAACCTCCTTCCCCGCTCGCAGGGAATCAAATGGAGGAATGTATAGCTCGATTTTTGAATAACCAAAATGGGTTTCTCTCTAGTTGTTAGCTCGTGGGAAACTGCTGACAAGGGAAATTTAGGTCAAAGGAGGAACCGTCGAGAAGCCCCTTTTGCAAAATTAACGAAAAAAAATCCGATCATTTATTTTTTGAATGTAACGGGTTTCAAATTTTTGGATAACTGAGCTAAACAACAAACAACTGAATGTAACGAGTTTCAAATTTTTGGATAACTAAGCTTAACAATAAGGTAGGTTTCAAATTTTGGCACTGGGATTAACAGTAAAGTGTTGTCTATGTTTTGGAATTTTTTGTTAGAATTTTGTTTGTTTTGGAGTTTTTGTTGGAATTTGACTAAAAAAAAATCATCAAATTTTGATTTTTGTTGCTTAAATTAGGTTTTTTGACAGCATACATGGATTCAACACCCTGGAAAACCTTGGGACACTCGGATTGTGGAAAGTTTAAAATTCAAAATTGTGACTTCAACAAATCCCCACAAGATTCTAGTCAAATTAGACCCACAAATAAATGAGAAAAACCTCGAAAACAACTAACAAATCCCAACAAGATTCTGAGCAAATTAGACCCACAAATAAGTGGAAAAACATCCAAAACAAGTAATAAATAAACTACAGTTAACAAAAATAATAGGAGATGGCTTTAAACCAAGAGTATAAACTTTTGAATCTCCTACACTATTGGAAAAAATAAAATAAAAAATCTCGAAAATCTTCTCAAGAAAAAAAGTTAACACCTCCAAACAGTTACACAGAAGAATGGATTTCGAGACAGAAACATACACAGTCATTTTATGGAGCATCCAAAAAGAAGTCCTCGCCCTTCAGGCCCAGAGGGAGTTTATCATATCCTTTTATGAAGATTTGCAAGAAATCCGCTTAGAATATTAGATAAGAAACCAACAACCTAGTTGTATCTCTGGATTTTCTCAAACCGTTCAATTACTTATAGAAATTACACCAAGTGAAATTGCGTCACTAGTAGATTCACAAGTTGTTGCCCAATTGATTCCAAAATCCTTACCAAGTTAATGGAAAGCAATATAAACACTACAAGAAATGATGTACGTCGAGATTTGAAAAAAGTAAAAATTTCTAGAGTTTTGGGGGTCCACGGATGTTCAATCTGCAGAAGCATGAACATGGCTATGTGCTTTACCCTGAGAGATTACACCTCAAATATGAAGGCCAAGATGGGTATATTCCAGCTAAAGGGAAACACACTACTTTGGTGGAAGACATTATTAACCCAATTGGGGATGGATATATGAGAAGTAACTTGGGAGCTATTTGAAGAAAAATTTAGAGAACGTTATCTATCAGAGGAGTTCCTTGAGAGACAACTAATGAATTTAATGCATTAAAGCAAGGGAGTCACTACTACTAGAGTATGAGGCAAGTTTCATGGAATTACTCCATTATGCCCCTCACTTAAACATAGAAAAGCTCAAGGTGAACAAATTTGTGTATGGACTAAATGTTAACATTCAGGCCAAGGTTAGAATCTTGATGCCTTGAACCTTGTGCAAGGCTGTGACCATGAGCAGTGGACCTAGTAAGTCAACAAGGCCCAATGGATCAGGAGTACCAAGTGGAAATAGTATGGAACATAGAAATTTGTAAGGGGGTCTTGTTCTCAATCATCAAAAGTGGTCAGCAGGAAATCAAAGAACAATATATAGGCATCCAGCTCAGCATCCGCACAGGGTACCTCAACAAACTCATCAACCACAATAGTACCGGCCTATGTGACAGCACCAAGTCACACCACCTTAGCTCCGATCCCAATAGTCTGGCTCGTTCTAGCAGAGTTCTAGGCCAACTTCCAGTTCAATTGGTAGTCGGAGCCAAGCCCCTAAGAAGGGGTGTTAGACTTATGGAGGTCCTCACTATGAGAGGGATTACCCTCAAAAGACAGGTAATACCAACTCAAATAAGAATGCAACTACCGTAGGGGATCTGGGAAGGCTCATCATATCCATGAAACGGTGAATAATCGCTAGGTCGAACACCAGTCCACTATGTTGGAAACCTTAGGTAATATTGATGGTATGAGTTTTGTCATTTTAATAGATCTAGGAGCTATTGATTCCTTTATTTCTCTAAATGCATTATCAAGGATTAAACATAAAGCAATTGCACAATATGAATTTAGACATGTAGAAATGGCATGTGGTATGAAAATAAATGTTGGAAGGATGGTAAAGGATTGTGAGGTGGACCTAGGTGTATGTAAGACCAAGGTCCTTGTACTATACAATTTTAGGAGTCTATGATGTAATTATAGGAATGGACTGGTTGGAATGACATGAGGCACTCCTAGACTACAAAGGAAAGATTCTACATTTCACCGATGATGATGACCAAAGAAAATCATTAAGGGGATAGAACCGAGGGGTGTCCCTGAGGTTCATCTCCTCCATGCAAATAATGAAATATAGGTGAAAGGGATGTCAAATGTTCTCGGTGGTAGCTCTAAACGATAAGGGTGATTTTGAGAACCTTGATAAACATCCATTTCTTGATGACTTTGAGGATGTATTTCCCAAAGAACTACCCGGACTACCCCCAAAAAGGGAAATTGATTTCACCATCGACCTTAAACCAAGCACTGATCCTATTGCAAAGGCACCCTATCGTATGTCAGCTCCAGAGCTAAAGGAATTGTAGATCCAATTAAAGGAATTGTTGGAATTGGGGTTCATACGACCTAACATATCTCCGTGGGGATCCCCCTTGATTTTTGTTAAGAAGAAGGATGGGTCATGGCGACTGTGCATTGACTACTGCCAATTGAATAAAGTGACAATAAAAAAATCAATACCCTTTTCCAAGGATAGATGACTTATTTGATAAAATGAGGGGGGAAACTGTGTTTTCAAAGGTAGATTTGAGGTCAGGATATCATAAGTTGAGAATCAAGAAAGAAGATATTCTGAAGACAAACTTTAAGACAAGATTTGGGCATTATGAATTGGTAGTTTTGTCCTTTGGACTGACAAATTCCCTGGGTGTTTTCATGAGTTTGATGAACGAAATATTTCAGGATTACTTAGACAAGTTTGTACAAGTCTTTATCGATGATTTTTTTTTATCTACTCAAAGACCCCATAAGAGCATTACGAACACTTGAGGATAGTTCTACAATGACTTAGATAAAACCAATTATACGAGTTGTCAAAGTGCTCCTTTTACCAAACGAAGATTCATTATCTTCGGCACATTATCTCTGGCGATGGTATCGCAGTAGACCCGGTAAAGATCGAGGCCATCATGGAATGGCCAACACCAACCAATGTTCATGAAATACGAAGTTTCATGGGCATGGCAGGGTATTATCGTAGATTTGTCGAAGGGTTTTCGAAGATAGCAAGCCCCATTACCGAGCTCCAAAGAAAGAACAAGAAATTCATTTGGACTGAAAAATGTGAAGAGGCATTCCAAAGGTTAAAGGTGTTATTAACGACAACTCTAATTTTGAAGGCGTCGGATATGGAACAAGAATTTTTGGTTTGCACTAATGCCTCCAAGTAAGGGTCGGGTTGTGTGTTGATGCAAGAATGAAGAGTAATAGCTTATGCATCAAGGAAACTTAGAACCCACGAATAAAAGCAAGCACCCCATGATCTAGAAATGGCAGCAATTGTTTATGCACTAAATATTTGGAGGCACTATCTTCTAGGAAGGAAGTTTGATCTTAGGACCGACAATTATGTGCTACAACACACATTCACTCAAGACCACTTAAATGCAAGACAAGGATGATGGTATGAGCTAATTAGTGAATATGATTTTGATATCACTTACATAAAAGGAATGGTAAATAGGGTGGCTGATGCTTTATGTAGGAGGCCTCGGATATTTTCAGTGATTGCCTTAAAGAAAAATTTGAGGGAGAAACTGCTTGATTTACAATTTAAAGACACATGGTATCAGGAGGTTAGAAAAAGTTTGAGGGAGGATGAAATGAGGGTCTCAAAATATGAAGAATACTCCCTTGATAATGATGGGCTGCTATGATTTCAGGGAAGGATATATGTACCACCGAATGAAGATATACGCTAGTCAATCTTGAATGAAGCACATCGCGCAATATACATGGCACACCTTGGTGTTAAGAAGATGAGTGTGGACCTGAAACCACTCTTCTCTTGGAAAGGGATGAAGAAGGACATCGTGAACTTGGTAGCAAGATGCTTAGAGTGTCAATGAGTAAAAGCTGAACACAGACATCCAACAGGGTTATTGCAACCCCATGAGATACTAAAATCTAAATGGGAAGTTATATCAATGGAATTCATTGTGGGACTACTAATGAACTCAAGAAGACATGATTCCATATTTGTAGTGGTGGACATGTTGACCAAGAGCGCCCATTTCATACCCGTTAAGACTACATGTAAGGCGTTAGAAATAGCTAGGGATTTTATGAATGAGATTATGAGATTGCATGGAGTGCCTAGGAAGATCATACCTGATAGGGGAGAAGTGTTTACATGAAGGTTTTGGACCACTTTCCAAGAAAATTTGGGAACCCAGTTGAACTTCAACACTGCTTATCACCCTAAGACAGATGGGCAGACAAAGAGGACTAATCAATTCCTCGAAGACATGCTTCAGATGTATGTGATGGACCAACAAAAGAGATGGGATGAGTTTTTACCCTCGTGGAATTCGCTTACAATAATAGTTATCAGAGTTCCATCAAGATGGCGCCATTTGAGTTCTTATACGGAGGACCTTGTTGAACACCTCTTAGTTAGGACCGACTAGAGGACCGAGTATTAATAGGACCAGAAGTGGTGCAAGAGATGGAAGAACAAATGACTATGATTAGGAGGAGGCTAAAAGAAGCACAAGATCGACAAAAGAGCTATGTTGATGCTCATCGGGTAGACCGAAGTTATGAAGTGGGAGATAGGGTGTTCCTAAGAGTAAGGCCCCAAAAAAGCTCTATAAGAATTGGAAAGGGAGAAAAATTGTCTCCACGGTTTGTGGCACCTTTTGAAATCTTAGAAAAGAAAGGGCCGGTGGCATATAGGCTTGCCTTACCTCCATCTTTAGCGCATATGAATGATGTGTTTCATGTTTATGTTTTGCGTCATTATATTTAAGATCCTTCGCATGTTATTGCCTTTGGTCATTTGCAGGTTTCAGACGAGAGAATAGTGATGGCAGACCTAGTTCGCATACTGGACCAAGGAACTTTGCAACTTAGATGACGGTTAGTGGACCGAGTTAAGGTCAAGTGGGACAATTATAGTCCCAGTTCAACTACTTGGGAGGACGCCGAGGAGACGCGTCACTGTTTTCCTCACCTATTCCAAGGACTTCGAGACAAAGTCTATTACTAAGAGGGGGTGTATGTAGTGCCCCGCTCTAGTTGAATGAAAATGATATGACACTAACATTTATTTAGCCCTAAGGCTCACACATTATTCTTTGAGGACCTCAGGTTGAGGATTCGAGCACATGACTCTATTATTAGTGGTTGTGATGTTTATGTATGTTCTCTATTGATATTATGATGAAGATATCATTAATGGTTATGTATGTTATCTATTCGTATTATGATGATTGTAGCATTAATGGTTATGCATGTTCTCTATTGATATTATGTTGATTGTAAAATAAATGGTTATGTTTGGTCTCTATTGAATTTATGATGATGATGGCAGTAAAGGATATGTATGCTCTCTATTGATATCATGATGATGATAGTTTTAATGGATAGGTATGTTTCTATTGATGTTACAATGTCAATTGCTTTGATGGATATGTATGTTTCCATTGATGTTATGATGATGATAGCCATGATGGATGTGTCCCCTATGTTACCTACTTGCATTAGTTCTGGTTCACAATGAACAACGATGTGAATGACTAGGTGATGTTGATGATGCTATTAGGACAATGACTAACACTGAGAAACGTTGTTAATCATGATTAATGAGCATGGCAGGAAACCACCAGAGGCACTCGCATATGACAAGTTGACGACATCTGGTTTGATGAAAATTTATATTATTTTATCTTTGAAATTATAAGTCAATTTTGAAACTTGCTATATATGTTTATCTATATTATGATGATATGTTAATGGTTGCAGGTACAAATTAATTGCTAGTGTCCCTGATCTACCCACTAGCACTCCCACTGTGACTTGGGTTGGAAAGGTTGAAACACCTTTGCCTTGAAGATCACGATGTCATGAGGGCAGGTCCCAAAGTTGGGTCGCTCATGAGGATTTTATCGGGGGGCGCAGATCAAGGCAGATTCCTTGATCCTCGACACCATTAGTCTCACTATAGCAAGCAACATAAAAGATGATAGTGGTATCTGTTGTTGCACCTATACTTTCCCCTCCTAGCCACTGAATGCTTGAAGGGTATGTGGCGTGGCACCCTTGGAACTTCAAGGGAATTTCTTGAAGGGCATGACTAACTTGGCACCCTTGGCATCACAAATAAACTATTAGGCGTAGCACCATTGGAACTTCAAGGGAAGTTCTTGAAGGGAACGACCAAACTTGGCACCCTTGGAATCATTAAAATAAATAAATAAATAAATATAATCAAGATATAAAACCAGGTAAATTCACATCAAGGGTAAATGATGTTAGAAACAGAGGTAATTAAATCAAGAATAAAACTTGGGTTAAGAGGATCATAGGAAGAAACAAAATATTTTACCTTAAAAACTCTACCTTTCCCATGTTGGAAAAATATTAGGTAGATAATGTAGTTTAATTAGGTAAAAAGGGGAAAGAGGGACATAAATGTAAGGATAAATATTAATCCTAAAATAGTTAAACCTAATTAAGAGGAGGATGGTGAATTAAAATAAGATTAATAAATTAAATTTAAGAGAAATTTAGAGAACCTCCATGTGGCAACAACTAACATAAGAATATCCATCTAAGAGATAACTTGAGTTAAATTAGGGAGTAGATAGAGGATCAAACCTTGACTTATCAATTGACTTTAGTAATGAACACAAATTAAGGAGTAAAAAGGGGGGTGAAGAGACCACTAGGAGAAGAAATAAGAATCTTTTTGAGGTGAGGAAAAATATTAGTTTTAAATTAAAATTGAAGTAAATAATTTTGGAGACCCTTGATGAGAGAGTGACACATGGTTGGTGAATAATCAAACTATTGAATTATAAAAAATAATTAATTATGCATGAAATGCCAAGTGTCACCTTTGAGGACTCCTATAAAAGAAGGGGCAGGCCATGGGAGGAGGGACTTTTTTCTTTTACCTTATTGTTGGATGGATGAGACTATGTCGGAGTAGTGACTACAAGCTATAGTGAGTTTGGTGAGGTAGAGGACTTTAGAGAGGGAACTCTTGAGCAAAAGAGTGCTCTCCTCTACCAGCTGATACATTCCTTCATTGTACAACCCCATTGCAACTCGGGAGTCCGCGGGAAAGGAGAGTACCCAAGGAGTAGGCTAGGAGGTCAAATGGTGGGTCATTGCATTTAGATTAAGCACGTCGACATTCACACTTGGAGGCGGCCAACAACAAAGGAGGGCAAATAACAACAAGTCAAGTTTGAATCTCGTCTCTTGGTGAACGGTACCTATGTTGTTATAATATTCTTTATATGAATTCAATATGGTTTTAGTTAATAATATGTAAATTTGATGATATGTTCAATGAAGTGAAATTTAGAAAAGTTTTATATAATGCTCAATAATTTTTGAGTTCCCAATTTTATTTTCCTATGGTTGAAATTTTAGTTTGTTTTAAACTATATATATATCTGTATATATATATATATTATATCATATATCATATCTATCTATATTATATATATTATTATATATATAATTAATTATAATTAATATATAATATATAGGGTTGGTACCTACACTAAGTATCAGAGCTTAGTTGAACCCTTGAGACCTATGGGCCCATGCATACATGACAAGTTTTTCAAATATCTACTACACAAAAAAATTAACCATATATGTGTCCACACAAATTTACAAAAGCAACGTATTTATTAAACACTATTTAAATAAACCTTTGTCACAAGTGGATATGACAGGATTATTATGTTCGATGCATCTGAGTTTTCTTGCGTCTTGTCATTTCATTATTTGTGCCTTCGATTTTAATGTTGATAGTCCTCCTATACTCAGTTAGAAGGCTCTCAAGTAATAAGTTGCAATTTTTTTTTTTTTTTTGGTGGAAGAGAAAAAAAAAAAAGTGAATACTTAATAAAATACGGATCTCCCATAATTAAAAAAAAAAGTCCTATTCATTCCAATGGTCTGTTGCAGTCTTGATTAGGTTGTCTTCTCATGGGCTGGGTTTGAAGAATTGGATAGTCTTGCTATCCCCCTGAACTGCAGGATTTGTTTTTGATTTGAAATGAAATGCCAAGAGCCCACAATGTTTTTCCTGGGTTTCTAGATCTATTTCGAAGTTGTATGCTGCCATGGAGGATTTGAAACTGGGTGTTGGCTGCATTCTGAAGATTAGGGCATTTGTGTAACCACACACTAAAGACATTAGAAAAAATTTATAATAGCCCAAAACACTTATTCTTGAGAGGAAAATTTCCTGGTATTGAAATGGTTCAAAGGGTCAAGGAAAATAGATCATTCCCAGTTCTTGGATGACACTGTTGTTGATGGAGGAGCCTCACAAATTATTGCAAAAGATTTAAAGGTACTTCATCAAAATATCTGAATTCCGAATATTGAATGCTTCTGGAGGATGGCACTTTGTTGATGGGAGGAGACTCAACAATTATTGCAGAAGATTTAAAGGTACTGTATCCAAATATTGAAATGTTGAATGATTCCATAGGACAACTAAAGAATATAAAACGTAATTATATGCCATTAATGTTAATGATAGCACACTGAATAGAATCGCTTTAATTCTGGACTTCTCTGCTAAAAACGATCCCAATCACTCTTCTTAAGCTCTCCTCCCTTAATCAAAATATCATTTCTCTCTGCAGATCGCCTAAGGTCATCAATATTTTTCTCCCTCATACCTTTAAGGAAAGGCTCTAGATTCATATCTTTGCAAAGGCTAGACTCCTCAATGTTTCCTTTCTTGAGCAATGTAACCTCACTGGTGTATTTTTAATTAGAAAAGTGCAAACAAACACTCTCATATGGAGATCTTGATCTGAAACATATTCAGGGAGGAGTATCTTCGCTGCTGATTAGAAGCCTCCTTCCCTGCTCGCAAGAAATCAAATGGAGGAATGTATAGCTCGATTTTTGAATTCCCAAAATGGGTTTGTTTCACTAGCTGTTAACTCGTGGGAAACTGCTGACTAGGGAAATTTAGGTCAAAGGTGGAACCGTCAAGAATCCCCTTTTGCAAAATTCACGAAAAAACATCTGATCATTTATTTTTTGAATGTAATGGGTTTCAAACTTTTCGATAACTGAGCTTAACAACAAACAATTGAATGTAATAGGTTTAATTTTTTTGGATAACTGAGCTTAACAGTAAATAGTTGAACGTAATGGGTTTGAAATTTTTGGATAACCGAGCTTAACAATAAGGTAGGTTTCAAATTTTGGCACTGGGATTAACAATAAAGGGTTGACTATGTTTTGGAAATTTTTTTTGTTAGAATTTTGTTTGTTTTGGAGTTTTTGGTTGGAATTTGACTAAAAAAAAATAATTCATCAAATTTTGATTTTTGTTGTTTAAATTAGGTTTTTTGACAACATACATGGATTCAAAACCCTGGAAAACTTTGGGGCACTGGGATTGTGGAAAGTTTACAATTCAAACTTGTGACTTCAACAAATACCCACAAGATTCTAGTTAAATTAGACCCACAAATAAATGAGAAAAACCTCGAAAACAATTAACAAATCCCAACGAGATTATGAGCAAATTAGACCCACAAATAAGTGGAAAAAACATCCAAAACAAGTAATAGATAGACTACGGTTAACAACAATAATAGGAGATGGCTTTAAGCCAGGAGTATAAACTTTTGAATCTCCTACACTATTGGAAAAAGAACTCGAAAATCTTCTTAGAAAAAAAAGTTAACACCTCCGAATAGTTACATAGAAGAATGGATTTTGAGACAGAAACATACACAGTCATTTTATGGAGCATCCAAAAAAGCAATCCTGGTACTTCAGGCCTAGAGGGAGTTTATCATATCCTCGTAAGAAGATTTGCAAGAAATTCGCTTAGAATATTAGAGAAGAAACTAACAAACTAGCTATATCTCTGGATTTTCTCAAACCATTCAATTGCTTATAGAAATTACACTAAGTGAAGTTGCATCACTGGCAGATTCACAAGTTGTTTCCCAGTTGATTGGAAAATCCTTACCAAGCCAATGGAAAGAAATTTAAACACTACAAGAAATGATGTACATCGAGATTTGGAAAAAGTAAAAATTTCCAAAGTTTTGGGGGTCCATAGATGGTCAATTTGCAGAAGCATGGTTAGAAAACAAGGCTATGTGCTTTACCCTGAGAGATTACACCTCAAATATGAAGGCTAAGATGGGTATATTCCAGCTAAAGGGGAACACTATTATTAACCCAATTGGGGATGGATATATCAGAAGTGACTTGGGAGCTATTTGAAGAAAAATTTAGAGAACGTTACCTGTCAGAGGAGTTCCTTAAGAGGCAACTAAATGAATTCAATGCATTAAAGCAAGGGAGTCGCTCACTACTAGAGTATGAGGCACGTTTCATGGAATTACTCTATTATGCCCCTCACTTAAACATAGAAAATCTTAAGGTGAACAAATTTGTGTATGGACTAAATGTTAACATTTGGGCCAAGGTTAGAATCTTAATGCCTCGCACCTTGCACGAGGTAGTTTAGCAGACAATCATTGCAGGGGAGGAGATCATGAGCGGTGGACCTAGTAAGTCAACAAGGCCCACAAGATTAGGAGTACCAAGTGGCAATAGTATGGAACGTAGAAATTTGCAAGGGGGTCATGTTCTCAATAATCAAAAGTGGTCAGCAGAAAATCAAAGAACACATATAGGCATCCAGCTCAGCATCAACACAGGGTACCTCAACAAACTCATCAACCAAAACAGTATCAGCCTATGTGATAACACCAAGTCACACCACTTCAGCACCGACCCCAATAGTCTGGCTCTTTCTAGCAGAGTTCCAGACCAACTTCTAGTTCAGTTGGTAGTAGGAGCCAAGCCCCTAAGAAGGGGTGTTGGACTTGTGGAGGTCCTCACTACGAGAGGGATTGCCCTCAAAAGACAGGTAATACCAACTCAACTAAGAATGCAACTACGGTGGGGGATCGGGGGAAGGGTCATCACATCCATGCAGCGGTAAACAATCGCTAGGTCAAACACCAGTCCACTGTGTTGGAATTGATGGTATGATTTTTGTCATTTTAATAGATCTAGGAGCTACTGATTCCTTTATTTCTCTAAATGCATTATCAAGGATTAAACATAAAGCAATTGCACAATATGAATTTAGACATGTAGAAATGGCATGTGGTATGAAAATAAATGTAGGAAGGATGGTAAAGGATTGTGAGGTGGACCTCGGTGTATCTAAAACCAAGGTATCCTTGTACTCTACAATTTTAGGAGTCTATGACGTAGTTATAGGAATGGATTGGTTGGAACAACATGAGGAACTCCTAGACTATAAAGGCAAGATTCTACATTTCACCGACGATGACGACCAAAGAAAATCATTAAGGGGAAAGAACCGAGGGGTGTCCCTGAGGTTCATCTCCTCCATGCAACTAATGAAATATAGGCGAAAGGGATGTCAAATGTTCTCGATGGTAGCTCTAAACGATAAGGGTGATTCTGAAAACCTTGATAAACATCCATTTCTTTTTGAATTTAAGGATGTATTTCCCAAAAAACTACCTGGACTACACCCAAAAAGGGAAATTGATTTCACCATCGACCTTAAACCAGGCACTGAGCCTATTGCAAAGGCACCCTATCTTATGTCGGATCCAGAGCTAAAGGAATTGCAGATCTAATTAAAGGAACTATTGGACTTTGGGTTCATAGGACCTAGCATATCTATGTGGGGAGCCCCTGTGATTTTTGTTAAGAAGAAGGATGGGTCTTGGCGACTGTGCATTTACTACTGCCAATTGAATAAAGTGACGATAAAAAAATAAATACCCTTTGCCAAGGATAGATGACTTATTTGATCAAATGAGGGGGGAAACTATGTTTTCAAAGATAGATTTGAGGTCGGGATATCATCAGTTGAGAATCAAGGAAGAAGATATTTTGAAGACAACCTTTAAGACAATATTTGGGCATTATGAATTGGTAGTTTTACCCTTTGGTCTGACAAATGCCCTAGGTGTTTTCATGAGTTTGATGAACGGACTATTTGGGGAATACTTAGACAAGTTTGTACAAGTCTTTATAGATGAATTTTTGATCTACTAAAAGACCGCAAAAGAGCACGATGAATGCTTGAGGATAGTTCTACAATGTCTTATATAAAACCAATTATACGGGAAGCTGTCAAAGTGTTCCTTTTACCAAACCAAGATTCATTATCTTGGGCACATTATCTCTGGGGATGGTATCGTAGTAGACCCTGTAAAGATCGAGGCTATCATGGAATGGCCAACACCAACCAATGTTCATGAAATACGAAGTTTCATGGGCATGGAAGGGTATTATCGTAGATTTGTCGAAGGGTTTTCGAAGATAGCAAGCCCCATTACCGAGCTCCAAAGAAAGAACAAGAAATTCATTTGGATTGAAAAATGTGAAGAGGCATTCCAAAGGTTAAAGGTGTTATTAAAGAAAACTCCAATTTTAAAGTTACCGGATATGGAACAAGAATTTTTGGTTTGCACTGATGCCTCCAAGTAAGGGTCAGCTTGTGTGTTGATGCAAGAAGGAAGAGTAATAGCTTATGCATCAAACAAACTTAGAACCCATGAAGAAAACTACGCAACCCATGATCTAGAAATGGCAACAATTGCTTATGCACTAAAGATTTGGAGACGCTGCCTTCTAGGAAGGAAGTTTGATTGTAGGACTAACCATTGTGGGCTACAACACATATTCTGCCAAGACCACTTAAATTCAAGACAAGGATGATGGTTTGAGCTAATTAGTGAATATGATTTTGATATTACTTACATAAAAGGAACGGTAAATAGGGTGGCTAATGCTTTAAGTAGGAGGCCTCAGATATTTTCAGTGATTCCCTTAAAGACAAATTTGAGGGAGAAACTGCTTGATTTACAATTTAAAGATACATGGTATCAGGGGGTTAGAAAAATTTTGAGGGAGGATGAAATGAGGGTCCCAAAATATGAAGAATACTCCCTTGATAATGATGGGCTACTACGATTTTAGGGAAGGATATATGTACCACCGAATGAAGATATATGCTAGTGAATCTTGAATGAAGCACATCACACAGTATACATGGCACACCCTGGTGTTAAGAAGATGAGTGCGGACCTGAAACCACTCTTCTTTTGGAAAGGGATGAAGAAGGACATCATGAACTTGGTAGTAAGATGCTTAGAGTGTCAATGAGTAAAATCTGAACACAGACATCCAACAGGGTTATTTCAACCCCATGCGATACCAAAATCTAAATGGGAAGTTATACCAATGGACATCATTATGGGACTACCAATGACCTCAAGAATACATGATTCCATATTTGTAGTGGTGGACATGTTGACCAAGAGCGCCCATTTCATACCAGTTAAGACTACATATAAGGCACCAGAAATAGCCAAGATTTTTATTAATGAGATTATGAGATTGCATGGAGTGCGTAGGAAGATCATATCTGATAGGGGAGCAATGTTTACATGAAGGTTTTGGACCAGTTTCCAAGAAGCTTTGGGAACCTAGTTGAACTTCAGCATTGCTTATCACCTTGATATAGATGGGAAGACAGGGAGGACTAATCAAATCCTTGAAGACATGCTTCGGATATATGTGATGGACCAACAAAAGAGATGGGAGGAGTTTTTACCCTCATGGAATTTTCTTACAATAATAGTTATTAGAGTTCCATCAAGATGGAACCATTTGAGTTCTTATATAGAAGACCTTGCAGAACACCTCTCAGTTGGGACCAACTAGAGGACCGAGTATTAATAGGATTAGAAATGGTGCAAGAGATGGAAGAACAAATGACTATGATTAAGAGGCTAAAAGAAGCACAAGATCGACAAAAGAGCTATGCTGATGCTCATCAGGTAGACCAAAGTTATGAAGTAGGAGATAGGGTGTTCCTGAGAGTAAGGCCCAAAAAAATCTCTATAAGATTTGGAAAGGGAGAAAAATTGTCTCCACAGTTTGTGGCACATTTTGAAATCTTAGAAAAGAAAGGGTCGATGGCATATAGGCTTGCCTTTCCTCCATCTTTAGCACGTATGCATGATGTGTTTCATGTTTATGTTTTGCATCATTATATTTCAGATCCTTCGCATGTTACTGAATTTGGTCATTTGTAGGGCTCGGACAAGAGAATAGTGATGGCCAAACCAGTTCGCATACTGGACCAGCGAACTTTGCAGCTTAGATGGCGGTCAGTGGACCAGGTTAAGGTCTAGTGGGACAATTATAGTCCCAATTCAGCTACTTAGGAGGATGCCGAGGAGATGCGTCAACGTTTTCCTTACCTATTCCAAGGAGTTCGAGACGAAGTCTATTATTAAGAGGGGGTGTATGTAGTGCCCCACTCTAGTTGACTGACAATGATATGACACTAACATTTATCTATCCCTAAGGCCCACAAATTATTCTTTGAGGACCTCATGTTGAGGATCCAGGCACATGACTCTATTATTAGTGGTTGAGATTTTAGTGGTTGTGATGTTTATGTATGTTCTCCATTGATATTATGATGAAGATATCATTAATGGTTATGTATGTTATCTATTCGTATTATGATGATTGTAGCATTAATGGTTATGCATGTTCTCTAATGATATAATGATGATTGTAGCATAAATGGTTATGTTTGGTCTCTATTGAATTTATGATGATGATGGCAGTAAAGGATATGTATGCTCTCTATTAATATCATGATGGTGATAACTTTGATGGATAGGTATGTTTCTATTGATGTTACAATGTTGATAGCTTTGATGGATATGTATGTTTCCATTGATGTTATGATGATGATAGCCATGATGGATGTGTCCCCTATGTTACCCACTTGCATTAATTCTAGTTCACAATGAACAATGATGCGAATGACTAGGTGATGCTGATGATGCTATTAGGACAATGACTAACAATGAGAAACCTTGTTACTGATGATTATTGAGTATGTCAGGAAACCACAAGAGGCACTCGCATATGACGAGTTGATGACACCTAGTTTGATGAAAATTCTAAGTCAATTTTGAAACATGCTATATATATTTATCTATATTTTGATGATATGTTAGTGGTTGCAGGCACACATTAGTTGCATGGTCGAATGACTCACATATGGGTGATGGGGTTGTTGAATTGGATGTAACTGCATGGGAGGGGTGGGACAGTGTCCATGATTTCACCCACTAGCACTCCTGCCGTAAATTGCGCTGGAAAGGTTGAAACACCTTCACCTTGAAGATCACGATGTGATGAGGGCAGTTCCCAAAGTTGGGTCGCTCATGAGGATTTTACTGGGGAGCACGCATCAAGGCGGATTCCTTGATCCCTGACACCATTAGTCTCACTATAGCAAGCAACATAAGAGATGATAGTGGTCTCTATCGTTGCACCTATACTTTCCCCTCGTACCCACTGAATGATTGAAGGGAAAGTGGTGTGGCACCCTTGGAACTTCAAGGGAATTTCTTGAAGGGCACGACCAACTTGGCATCCTTGGCATCACAAATAAACTGTTAGGCGTGACACCGTTGGAACTTCAAGGGAAGTTCTTGAAGGGAACAACCAAGCTTGGCTCCCTTGGAACCGTTAAAAATAAACAAATTAATAAATATAATCAAGATATGAAAACCAAGTAGATTCACATCAAGGGTAAATGACGTTAGAAACCGAGGTGATTAAATAAAGAATAAAAATTGGGTTAAGAAGATCATAGGAAGAAATAAAATATTTTACCTTCAAAACTCTACCTTTCCCATGTTGGAAAAATATTAGGTAGATAATGTAGTTTAATTAGGTAGAAAGGGGATAGAGGGACATAAATGTAAGGATAAATATTAATCTTAAAATAGTTAAGCCTAATTAAGAGAAGAGGATGGAAAATTAAAATAAGATTAATAAATTAAATTTTAGAGAAATTTAGAGAACTTCCATGTGGCAATAACCAACATAAGAATATCCATCTAAGAGATAACTTGAGTTAAATTAGAGAGTAGATAGGGGATCAAATCTTGACTTATCAATTGACTTTAGTAATGAACACAAATTAAGAAGTAAAAAGGTGGATCAAGAGACAACTAGGAGAAGAAATAGGAATCTTGTTGAGGTGAGGAAAAATATTAGTTTTAAATTAAAATTGAAGTAAATAATTTTGGATATCCTTGATAAGAGAGTGACACATGGGTATGTGAATAATCAAACTATTGAATTATAAAAAATAATTAATTATGCATGAAATTCCAAGTGTCACATATGAGGACTCCTATAAAAGAAGGGGCAGGCCATGGGAAAAGGGACTTTTCTCTTTTACCCTATTGTTTGATGGATGAGACTATGTCATAGTAGTGACTACGAGCTATAGTGAGTTTGGTGAGGTAGAGGACTTTAGAGAGGGTACTCTAAAGCCAAAGAGTGCTCTCCTCTACCAGCGAATACATTTCTCCGTTGTACAACCCCATTGCAGCTCAGGGGTCTGCGGGAAAGGAGAGTACCCAAGGAATAGGCTAAGTGGTCAACTGGTGGGTTATTGCATTCGGATTAAGCACGTCGACATTCACACTTGGAGGCGACCGGCAACAAAGGAGGGCAAATAACAGCAATTCAAGTTTGAATCTTGTCTCCTGGTGAACGGAACCTATGTTGTTATAATATTCTTTATATGAATTCATTATGGTTTTAGTTAATAATATGTAAATTTGATGATATGTTCAATGAAGTGAAATTGAGAAAAGTTTTAGATAATGCTCAATAATTTTTGAGTTCCCAATACTATTTTCTTATGGTTGACATTATAGTTTGTTTAATATATATATATAGGTTTGGTCCCTACACTTGGTATTAGAGCAGGGTTCAACCTATGGGTCCATGCATGCATGACTAGTTTGTCAAATATCTACTACACAACAAAAATTAACCATATATGTGTCCACACAAATTTACAAAAACAACGTATTTATTAAACATTATTTAAATAAACCATTGTCACAAGTGGATATGGCAGGATTATAATGTTCGATGCGTCTAAGTTTTCCTACGTCTTGTCATTTCATTGTTTATGCCTTCGATTTTAATGTTGACCGTCTTCCTATACTTAGGAAGCTGCAACTTTTTTTTTTGATGAAAGAGAAAATAAAAAACAAAAGTGAATACTTAATAAAATAGGGATCTCCCATAATTAAAAAAAAAAAAAAGAAAATAAGTCCTATTCGTTCCAATGGTCTGTTGTAGTCTTGATTAGGTTGTCTTCTCATGGGCTGATTTTGAAGAATTGGACAGTCTTGCTATACCCCTGAACTGCACGATTTGTTTTTGGTTTGAAATGAAATGCCAAGAGCCCACATCGTTGTTCCTGGGTTTCTAGCTCTATTTCGAGGTTGTATGCTGCCTTGCGGTGCCATGGAGGATTTGAAACTGGGTGTTGGCTGCATTTTGAAGATTTGGGCATTTCTGTAACTACCGACTGAAGACGTTAGAACAAATTTATAATAGCCCAAAACACTTATGCTTGAGAGGAAAATTTCCTGGCATTGAAATGGTTCAAAGGGTAAGGAAAATAGATCATTCCCAGTTTGTGGATGACATTGTTGTTGATGGAAGGACCACATAAATTATTGCAAAATATTTAAAGGTACTTCATCAAAATATCTGAATACCAAATATTGAATGCTTCCGGGAGGATGGCACTTTGTTGATGGGAGGAGACTCAACAATTATTGCAGAAGATTTAAAGGTACTGTATCCAAATATCGAAATGTTGAATGCTTCCATAGGACAACTGTTTGGTCAATTTAGTGATGTCTAAATTGCAACTTTTAAATGTCAATCCGGGGCTCGTAAGCTGATGAAGTGAGGTGTACTGTATGTACTTAGGCAACTATTTCTTAAGCTTTTGTCATTTTTAACTTT
>APFE030734881.1:3421-124713 GCA_000404065.3 Pinus taeda | reverse complement strand
TTTGAGCAAATTGATGGAGGGAATGAGTGGAAAAATAGGGAAATGAATAGGAAAAAGAGGCTGGGAGGATGTGTAAAGAAGTGTAGGTTTGAGGCTCAACAACAACTAAAGAATATAAAACGTAATTATATGCCATTAATGTTAATGATAGCACACTGAATAGACTCGCTGAAATTTTGGACATCTCTGCTAAAAACGATCCCAAGAACTCTTCTTAAGCTCTCCTCCCTTAATCAAAATATCATTTCTCTTTGTAGATCGCCTAAGGTCGTCAATATTTCTCTCTCTCATACCTTTAAGGGGAGGCTCCAGATTCATATCTTTGAAAAGGCTAGACTCCTCAATGTTTCCTTTCTTGAGCAATGTAATCTCACTGTTGTATTTTTAATCAGAAAAGTGCAAACAAACACTCTCATATTGGGATCTTGATCTAAAACATATTCAAAGAGGAGTATTTTCGCTGCTGATTAGAAACCTCCTTCCCCGCTTGCAGGAAATCAAATGGAGGAATGTACAGCTCGATTTTTGAATTCCAAAAATGGGTTTCTTTCTCTGGTTGTTAGCTTGTGGGAAAACGCTGACCAGGGAAATTTAGGCCAAAAGAGGAACCGCCGAGAAACCCCTTTTGCAAAATTCACGAAAAAATATCCGATCATTTATGTTTTGAATGTAACAGGTTTCAATTTTTTGGATAACTGAGCTTAACAACAAACAACAGAATGTAACAGGTTAAATTTTTTTGGATAACTGAGCTTAACAATAAATAGTTGAATGTAACGAGTTTGAAATTTTTGGATAACTGAGCTTAACAATAAGGTAGGTTTCAAATTTTGGCATTGGGATTAACAACAAAGGGTTGACTATGTTTTGGAATTTTTTTTTGTTAGAATTTTGTTTGTTTTGGAGTTGTTGGTTGTAATTTGACTAAAAAAAATAATTCATCAAATTTTGATTTTTGTTGTTTAAATTAGGTTTTTTGACAACGTACATGGATTCAACCCCCTAGAAAACCTTGGGGTACTGGGATTGTGGAAAGTTTACAATTCAAACTTGTGACTTCAAAAAATCCCCACAAGATTGTTGTTAAATTAGACCCACAAACAAATGAGAAAAACCTCGAAAACAACTAACAAATCCTAGCAAGATTCTGAGCAAATTAGACCCACAAATAAGTGGAAAAAACATCCAAAACAAGTAATAGATAGACTACGGTTAACAACAATAATAGGAGATGGCTTTAATCCAGGAGTATAAACTTTTGAATCTCCTACACTATTGGAAAAAAAACTTGAAAATCTTCTTAGAAAAAAGTTAACACCTCCAAACAATTACACAGAAGAATGGATTTCGAGACAAAAACATACACAGTCATTTTATGGAGCATCCAAAAAGAAATCCTGGTCCTTCAGGCCTAGTGGGAGTTTGTCATATCCTTGTAAGAAGATTTGCAAGAAATCCGCTTAGAATATTAGAGAAGAAACTAACAACCTAGCTATATCTTTGGCTTTTCTCAAACCGTTCAATTTCTAATAGAAATTACATCAAGTGAAATTGTGTCACTAGCAGATTCACAAGTTGTTGCCCAGTTGATTGGAAAATCCTTACCAAGCCAATGGAAAGAAATATAAACACTACAAGAAATGATGTACGTCAAGATTTGAAAAAAGTAAAAATTTCCAGAGTTTTGGGGGTCCACGGATAGTCAATCTACGTAAAATTGGTTAGAAAACAAGGCTATGTGCTTTACCCTGAGAGATTACACCTCAAATATGAAGGCCAAGATGGGTATATTCCAGCTAAAGGGAAACACACTACTTTGGTGGAAGACATTATTAACCCAATTGGGGATGGATATACCAGAAGTAACTTGGGAGCTATTTGAAGAAAAATTTAGAGAACGTTACCTGTCATAGGAGTTCCTTGAGAGGCAACTAAATGAATTCAATGCATTAAAGCAAGTGAGTTGCTCACTACCAGAGTATGAGGCATGTTTCATGGAATTACTCCGTTATGTCCCTCACTTAAACATAGAAAAACTCAAGGTGAACAAATTTGTGTATGGACTAAATGTTAACATTCGAGCCGAGGTTAGAATCTTAATGCCTCGCACCTTGCACGAGGCAGTTCAGCGAGCAATCATTGCAGGGGAGGAGATCATGATCAATGGACTTAGTAAGTCAACAAGGTCCACAAGATCAAGAGTACCAAGTGGCAATAGTATGGAACATAGAAATTTGCAAGAGGGTCATGTTCTCAATCATCAAAAGTGGTCAGCAGGAAATCAAAGAACACATATAGGCATCCAGCTCAGCATCTGCATAGGGTACCTCAACAAACTCATCAACCAAATGCGTATCGACCTATGTGACAACACCAAGTCACACCACCTCAGCACCAACCCCATCAATCTGGCTCTTTCCGGTAGAGTTCCAAACCAACTCCCAGTTCAGTTAGTAGTAGGAGCCAAGCCCCTAAGAAGGGGTGTTGGACTTGTGGAGGTCATCACTACGAGAGGGATTGCCCTCAAAAGACTGGTAATACCAACTCAACTAAGAATGAAACTACGGTGGGGGATCAAGGGAAGGCTCATTGCATCCATGCAATGGTGAACAATCGCCAGGTCGAACACCTATCCACTGTGTTGGAAACCTCAGGTAATATTGATGGTATGAGTTTTGTCATTTTAATAGATCTAGGAGCTATTGATTCCTTTATTTCTCTAAATGAATTATCAAGGATTAAACATAAATAAATTGCACAATATGAATTTAGACATGTAGAAATGGCATGTGGTATGAAAATAAATGTAGGAAGGATGGTAAAGGATTGCGAGGTGGACCTCGGTGTATCTAATACCAAGGTATCCTTGTACTCTACAATTTTAGGATTCTATGACGTAGTTATAGGAATAGGTTGGTTGGAAAAACATGAGGCACTCCTAGACTGTAAAGGCAAGATTCTACATTTCACCGACGATGACGACCAAAGAAAATCATTAAGGGGAAAGAACCAAGGGGTGTCCCTGAGGTTCATCTCCTCCATGCAACTAATGAAAAATAGGTGAAAGGGATGTCAAATGTTCTCGGTGGTAGCTCTAAACTATAAGGGTGATTCTGACTACCAGGACTACACCCAAAAAGGGAAATTGATTTCACCATCGACCTTAAACCAGGCACTGAGCCTATTGCAAAGGCACCCTATGTTATGTCGGATCCAGAGCTTAAGGAATTGTAGATCTAATTAAAGGAACTATTGGACTTGGGGTTCATACGACCTAGCATATCTCCGTGGGGAACCCCTATGATTTTCGTTAAGAAGAAGGATGGTTCTTGGCGACTGTGCATTTACTAGCACCAATTGAATAAAGTGACAATAAAAAAAATCAATACCCTTTGCCAAGGATAGATGACTTATTTGATCAAATGAGGGGGGCAACTGTGTTTTAAAAGATAGGTTTGAGGTCAGGATATCATCAGTTGAGAATAAAGGAAGAAGATATTTCAAAGACAACCTTTAAGACAAGATTTGTGCATTATGAATTGGTAGTTTTACCCTTTGGACTGACAAATTCCCTAGGTGATTTCATGGGTTTGATGAACAGAATATTTGGAGATTACTTAGACAAGTTTGTACAAGTATTTATAAATGATTTTTTGATCTACTCAAAGACCTCATAAGAGAATGGCGAATACTTGAGGATAGTTCTACAATGTCTTAGAGAAAACCAATTATACGGGAAGTTTTCAAAATGTTCCTTTTACCAAACCAAGATTCATTATCTTGGGCACATTATCTTTGGGGATGGTATTGCAGTAGACCCTTTAAAGATTGAGGCCATCATGGAATGGCCAACACCAACCAATGTTCATAAAATACGAAGTTTCATGGGCATGGAAGGGTATTATCATAGATTTGTCGAAGGGTTTTCGAAGATAGCAAGCCCCATTACTGAGCTCCAAAGAAAGAACAAGAAATTCATTTGGATTGAAAAATGTGAAGAGGCATTCCAAAGGTTAAAGGTGTTATTAATGACAACTCCAATTTTGAAGGTGCCGGATATGGAACAATTTTTTTTGGTTTGCACTGATGCCTCCAAGTAAGGGTCGGGTTGTGTGTTGATTCAAGAAGGAAGAGTAATAGCTTATGCATCAAGGAAACTTAGAACCCACAAAGAACACTATGCAACCCATGATCTAGAAATGGCAACAATTGTTTATGCATTAAAAATTTGGAGACACTACCTTCTAAGAAGGAAGTTTGATCTTAGGACTGACCATTGTGGGCTACAACACATATTCTCCCAAGACCACTTAAATTCAAGACAAGGACGATGGTCTGAGCTAATTAGTGAATATGATTTTGATATCACTTACATAAAAGGAACGGTAAATAGGGTGGTTGATGCTTTAAGTAGGAGGCCTCAGATATTTTCAGTGATTCCCTTAAAGACAAACTTGAGAGAGAAACTACTTGATTTACAATTTAAGAACACATGGTATCAAGAGGTTAGAAAAAGTTTGAGGGAGGATGAAATGAGGGTCCCAAAATATGAAGAATACTCCCTTGATAATTATGGGCTACTACGATTTCGGGGAAGGATATATGTACCACCGAATGAATATAACGCCAGTTAATCTTGAATGAAGCACATCACGCAGTATACATGGCACACGCTGGTGTTAAGAAGATGAGTGCAGACCCGAAACCACTCTTCTTTTGGAAAGGGATGAAGAAGGACATCATGAATTTGGTAGTAAGATGCTTAGAGTGTCAATAGCTAAAAGCTAAACACAGACATCCAGCAGGGTTATTGCAACCCTATGTGATACCAGAATATAAATGGGAAGTTATATCAATGGACTTCATTGTGGACTACCAATGACCTCAAGAAGTCATGATTCCATATTTGTAGTGGTGGAAACGTTGACCAAGAGCGCCCATTTCATACCAGTTAAGACTACATATAAGGCACCAGAAATAGCCAGAGTTTTTATTAATGAGATTATGAGATTTCATGGAGTGCGTAGGAAGATCATATCTAATAGGGGAGCAATGTTTACATGAAGTTTTTGGACCAGTTTCCAAGAAGCTTTGGGAACCCAGTTGAACTTCAGCATTACTTATCACCTTGAGACAGATGGGAAGACAAAGAGGACTAATCGAATCCCCAAAGACATGCTTCAGATGTATGTGATGGACCAACAAAAGAGATGGGAGGAGTTTTTACCCTCATGGAATTCGCTTACAATAATAGTTATCAAAGTTCCATTAAGATGGAACCATTTGAGTTCTTATACGGAAGACCTTGTAGAACACCTCTCAGTTGGGACTGACTAGAGGACCGAGTATTAATGGGACTAAAAGTGGCGCAAGAGATGGAAGAACAAATGACTATGATTAGGAGGCTAAAAGAAGCACAAGATCGACAAAAGAGCTATGTTGATGCTCATCGAGTAGACCAAAGTTATGAAGTGGGAGATAGGGTGTTCCTGAGAGTAAGACCCAAAAAATTCTCTATAAGGTTTGGAAAGGGAGAAAAATTGTCTCCATGGTTTGTGGCACATTTTGAAATCTTAGAAAAGAAAGGGTCGGTGACATATAGGCTTGCCTTAACTCCATCTTTAGCGTGTATGCATGATGTGTTTCATGTTTCTATTTTGTGTCATTATATTTCAGATCCTTCACATGTTATTGACTTTGGTCACTTGCAAGGTTCGGATGAGGGAACAGTGATGGTCGAACCAGTTCGCATGCTGGACCAGCGAACTTTGCAGCTTAGACGGTGGTTAGTGGACCAGGTTAAGGTCTAGTGGGACAATTATAGTTTGAGTTCAGCTACTTAGGAGGACACCGAGGAGATGCGTCAACATTTTCCTTACCTATTCTAAGGAGTTCGAGACAAAGTTTATTATTAAGAGGGGGTGTACATAGTGCCCCACTCTAGTTGTCTGACAGTGATATGACACTAACATTTATCTATCCCTAAGGCCCACACATTATTCTTTGAGGACCTGAGGTTGAGGATCTGGGCACATGACTCTATTATTAGTGGTTGTGATGTTTATGTACGTTCTCCATTGATATTATGATGAAGATAACATTAATGGTTATGTAGGTTATCTATTGGTATTATGATGATTGTAGCATTAATGGATATGCCTATTCTCTATTGATATTATGATGATTGTAGCATAAATGGTTATGTTTGGTCTCTATTGAATTTATGATGATGATGGCAGTAAAGGATATGTATGCTCTCTATTGATATCATGATGATGATAGCTTTGATGGATAGGTATGTTTCTATTGATGTTACGATGTTGATAGCTTTGATGGATATGTATGTTTCCATTGATGTTATGATGATGATAGCCATGATGGATGTGTCCCTTATGTTACCTACTTGCATTAGTTCTAGTCCACAATGAACAATGATGGGAATGACTACGTGACGCTGATGATGCTATTAGGACAATGACTAACACTGAGAAACCTTGTTACTGATGATTACTGAGTATGACAGGAAACCACCAGAGACACTCGCATATGATGAGTTGACGACCCCTAGTTTGATGAAAATTTATATTATTTTATCTTTGAAATTCTAAGTCAATTTTGAATCATGCCATATATGTTTATCTATATTTTGATGATATGTTAGTGGTTGCAAGCACACATTAGTTGCATGGGAAAATGACTCACATATGGGTGATGGGGTTGTAGAATTGGATGGAACTACATGGGAGGGGTGGGACAATGACCCTGATCTCATCCACTAGCACTCCCGCTGTAACTTGGGTTGGAAAGGTTGAAACACCTTCGCCTTGAAGATCACAATGTGATAAGGGCAGGTCCCAAAGTTGGGTCGCTCATGAGGATTTTACCGGGGGCGCGCATCAAGGCGAATTTCTTGATCCCCGACACCATTAGTCTCACTATAGCATACAACATAAGAGATGATAGTGGTCTCTGTCGTTGCACCTATACTTTCCCCTCGTAGCCACTGAATGCTTGAAGGGAAAGTGGCATGGCACCCTTGGAACTTCAAGGGAATTTATTGAAGGGAACGACCAACTTGGCACACTTGGCATCACAAATAAATTGTTAGGCGTGGCACCCTTTGAACTTCAAGGGAAGTCCTTGAAGGGAATGACCAAACTGGGAACCCTTGGAAGCATTAAAAATAAACAAATTATTAAATATAATCAAGATATGAAAACCAAGTAGATTCACATCAAGGGTAAATGATGTTAGAAACTGAGGTAATCAAATCAAGAATAAAACTTGGATTAAGAAGATCATAGGAAGAAATAAAATATTTTATTTTGAAAACTCTACCTTTCCCATGTTGAAAAAATATTAGGTAGATAATATAGTTTAATTAGGTAAAAAGGGGAAAGAGGGACATAAATGTAAGGATAAATATTAATCCTAAAATAGTTCAGCCTAATTATGAGAAGATGATGGTAAACTAAAATAAGATCAGTAAATTAAATTTTAGAGAAATTTAGAGAACCTCCATGTGGCAACCACCAACATAAGAATATCCATCTAAGAGATAACTCGAGTTAAATTAGGGAGTAGATAGGGGATCAAATCTTGACTTATCAATTGACTTTAGTAATGAACACAAATTAAGGAGTAAAAAGGTGGATCAAGAGACAACTAGGAGAAGAAATAGAAATCTTGTTGAGGTGAGGAAAAATATTAGTTTTATGTTAAAATTTAAGTAAATAATTTTGGAGACCCTTGATGAGAGAGTGACACATGGGTGCGTAATAATCAAACTATTGAATTATCAAAAATAATTAATTATGCATGAAATTCCAAGTGTCACCTATGAGGACTCCTATAAGAGAAGGGGCATGCCATGGGAGAAAGGACTTTTTTCTTTTACCCTATTGTTGGATGGATGAGACTATGTCATAGTAGTGACTACGAGCTATAGTGAGTGTGGTGAGGTAGAGGAATTTAGAGAGGGGATTCTAAAGCTAAAGAGTGCTCCCCCTACCAGCTAATACATTCCTCTGTTGTACAACCCCATTGCAGCTCAGGGGTCTGCGGGGAAGGAGAGTACCCAAGGAGTAGGCTAGGTGGTCAGCCGGTGGGTCATTGCACTCGAATTAAGCACATCGACATTCACACTTGGAGGCGACCGACAACAAAGGAGGGCAAATAGCAGCAAGTCAAGTTTGAATCTCGTCTCCTGGTGAACGATACGTATGTTGTTATAATATTTTTTATATGAATTCATTATGTTTTTAGTTAATAATATGTAAATTTGATGACATGTTCAATGAAATGAAATTGAGAAAAGTTTTATATAATGCTCAATAATTTTTGAGTTCCCAATACTATTTTCTTATGGTTGAAATTATAGTTTGTTTAAAAAATATAATATATATAATATAATATATATATATATATAATATATATTAATATAATAATAGAATATAGATATAGATTAGATATGATATAGATATAATATATATAATATTATTATATATATAAGGTTATTTTTTTTTGTGTAGTAGATATTTGACAAACAGCCATGCATGCATGGCGATAGGTCAGGGTTCAACAAAGATCAAACCAAAGTGTAGAAACAACCTATATATAATATAATATAAATATATATATATAGGTGTTTCCTAACTTGGTATTAGATTTAGTTGAACCTTGACCTATCGGTCTGATGCATGAATAGTCTGTCAAATATTAATCACAAAAAAAAATTCCTAATACTGTCCACACAAATTTATAGAAACAACTTATTTATTAAACATTATTTAAATAAACCTTTGTCACAAGTGGATGCCTTCGATTTTAATGTTGACAGTCTTCCTATACTTAGAAAGGCTCTCCCCTAATAAGCTACAATTTTTTTTTTGGTGAAAGAGAAAATAAAAAACAAAAGTGAATACTTAATAGAATATGGATCTCCTATAATTCAAAAAAAAAATAAGTCCTATTCATTCCAATGGACTTTTGTAGCCTTGATCAGGTTGTCATCTCATGGGCCCCTGAACTGTAGGATTTGTTTTTAGTTTGAAATGAAATTCCAAGAGCCCACATCATTGTTCCTGGGTTTCCATCTTTATTTCGAGGTTGTATGCTGCCTTGTGGTGCCATGGAGAATTGAAACTGGGTGTTGGCTGCATTTTGAAGATTTGGGCATTTCTGTAACTACCCACTAAAGACATTAGAACAACTTTATAATAGCCCAAAACACTTATGCTCGAGAGGAAAATTTCCTGGCATTGAAATGGTTCAAAGGGTAAGAAAAATAGATCATTCCCAGTTCGTGGATGACATTTTTATTGATGGAGGGGCCTCATAAATTATTGCAGGATATTTAAAGGTACTTCATCAAAATATCTGAATACCGAATATTGAATGCTTCCGGAGGATGACACTTTGTTGATGGGAGGAGACTCAACAATTATTGCAGAAGATTTAAAGGTACTATATCCAAATATCAAAATGTTGAATGCTTCCATAGGACAACTAAAGAATATAAAACGTAATTATATGCCATTAATGTTAATGATAGCACACTGAATAGACTTGCTGAAATTCTGGACTTCTTTGCTAAAAACGATCCCAAGCATTCTTCTTAAGCTCTCCTCCCTTAATTGCGTCACTGGCAGATTCACAAGTTGTTGCCTAGTTGATTGGAAAACCTTTAACAAGCCGATGGAAAGCAATATAAACACTACAAGAAATGATGTACGTTGAGATTTGGAAAAAAAATAAAAATTTCCAGAGTTTTGGGGGTCCACGGATGGTCAATTTGCAGAAGCATGGTTAGAAAACATGGCTATGTGCTTTACCCTGAGAAATTACACCTCAAATATGAAGGCCAAGATTGATATATTCTAGCTAAAGGGAAACACACTACTTTGGTGGAAGACATTATTAACCCAATTGGGGATGGATATATTAGAAGTAACTTGGGAGCTGTTTGAAGAAAAATTTAGAGAACATTACCTGTCAGAGGAGTTCCTTGAGAGGCAACTAAATGAATTCAATGCATTAAAGCAAGGGAGTCGCTCACTACCAGAGTATGAGGCACGTTTCATGGAATTACTCCATTATGACCCTCAAACACAAAAAAGCTCAAGGTGAACAAATTTGTGTATGGACTAAATGTTAACATTTCAGCCAAGGTTAGAATCTTAATGCCTCGCACCTTGCACAAGGCATTTCAGCGGGCAATAATTGCAGAGGAGGAGATCATGAGCAGTGGACCTAGTAAGTCAACAAGGCCTAAGGTCGTCAATAATTTTTCTCTCTCATACCTTCAAGGGGAGGCTCCAGATTCATATCTTTGCAAAGGCTAGACTCCTCAATGTTTCCTTTCTTGAGCAATGTAACCTCACTAGTGTATTTTTAATCAAAAAAGTGCAAACAAACACTCTCATATGGGGATCTTGATCTGAAACATATTCAGAGAGGAGTATCTTCATTGCTGATTAGAAACCTCCTTCCCCGCTTGTAGGAAATCAAATGGAGGAATGTACAGCTCGATTTTTGAATTCCAAAAATGGGTTTCTTTCTCTAGTTGTTAGCTCGTGGGAAACTGTTGACTAGGGAAATTTAGGTCAAAAGAGGAACCGTCGAGAAGCCCTTTTTGCAAAATTAACGAAAACACATCCGATAATTTATTTTTTGAATGTAACGGGTTTCATATTTTTGGATAACTAAGCTTAATAGCAAACAACTGAATGTAACGGGTTTCAATTTTTTGGATATTGAGCTTAACAACGAACAACTGAATGTAATGGGTTTCAAATTTTTGGATAATTGAGCTTAACAACAAACAACTGAATGTAATGGGTTTCAAATTTTTGGATAACTGAGCTTAACAACAAACAACTGAATGTAACGGGTTTCAAATTTTTGGATAATTGAGCTTAACAATAAGGTAGGTTTCAAATTTTGGCATTGGGATTAACAGTAAACGGTTGTCTATGTTTTGGAAGTTTTGGTTAGATTTTTTTTTTTTTTTTGGAGTTTTTGGTTGGAACTTGACTATTAAAAAAATTCATCAAATTTTGATTTTTGTTGTTTAAATTAGGTTTTTGACAACATACATGGATTCAGCACCATGGAAAACCTTGGGGCATTGGGATTGTGGAATGTTTACAAACTTGTGACTTCAACAAATCTCCGCAAGATTCTAGTCAAATTAGACCCACAAATAAATGAGAAAAACCTCGAAAACAACTAACAAATACCAGCAAGATTCTGAGCAAATTAGACCCACAAATAAGCGGAAAAAACATCCAAAACAAGTAATAGATAGACTACGATTAACAAAAATAATAGGATATGGCTTTAAACCAGGAGTATAAACTTTTTAATCTCCTACACTATTGGAAAAAAAAAAAATCTAAAATCTTCTCAGAAAAAAAGTTAACACCTCCAAACAGTTACACAAAAGAATGGATTTCGAGACAGAAACATACACAGTCATTTTATGGAGCATCCAAAAAGAAATCTTGGCTCTTCAGGCCCAGAGGGAGTTTATCATATCCTCATAAGAAGATTTGCAAGAAATCCGCTTAGAATATTAGAGAAGAAACCAACAACCTAGCTGTATCTCTAGCTTTTCTCAAATCATTCAATTTCTTATAGAAATTATACCAAGTGAAATTGCGTTGCTGGCAGATTCACAAGTTGTTGCCTAGTTGATTGGAAAACCCTTACCAAGCGAATGGAAAGCAATATAAACACTACAAGAAATGATGTACGTCGAGATTTGGAAAAGAATAAAAATTTCCAAAGTTTTGGGGGTCCACGGATGGTCAATCTGCAGAAGCATGGTTAGAAAACATGGCTATGTGCTTTACCCTGAGAGATTACACCTCAAATATGAATGCCAAGATGGGTATATTCCAGCTAAAGGGAAACACACTACTTTGGTGGAAGACATTATTAACCCAATTGGGGATGGATATATTAGAAGTAACTTGGGAGCTATTTGAAGAAAAATTTAGAGAACGTTACCTATCAGAGGAGTTCCTTGAGAGGAAACTAAATGAATTCAATGCATTAAAGCAATGGATTCACTCACCACCAGAGTATGAGGCACGTTTCATGGAAGTACTCTATTATGCCCGTCACTTAAACACAAAAAATCTCAAGGTGAACAAATTTGTGTGTGGAGTAAATGTTAACATTCGGGCCAAGGTTAGAATCTTAATGCCTCGCACCTTGCACGAGGCATTTCAGCGGGAAATAATTGCAGAGAAGGAGATCATGAGCAGTGGACCTAGTAAGTCAACAAGGCCCACAAGATCAGGAGTACCTGGTGGCAATAGTATGGAACGTAGAAATTTGCAAGGGGGTTTGTTCTCAATCATCAAAAGTGGTCAGCTAGAAATCAAAGAACACCATATAGGCATCTAGCTCAACATATGCACATGGTACCTCAACAAACTCATCAACCACAACAGTATCAGCCTATGCGACAACACCAAGTCACACCACCTCAGCACCGATCCCAACAGTTTGTCTCTTTCCAGCAAAGTTCCAGGCCAACTTCCAGTTCAGTTGGTAGTAGGAGCCAAGCCCCTAAAAAGGGGTGTTGGACTTGTGGAGGTCCTCACTACGAGAGGGATTTCCCTCAAAAGATAGGTCATACCAACTCAACTAAGAATGCAACTACAACGGGGGATCTAGGGAAAGCTCATCGCATCCATGCAGCGGTGAACAATTGCCAAGTCGAACACCAGTCCATTGTATCGGAAACCTCAGGTACTATTCATGGTATGAGTTTTGTCATTTTAATAGATCCAGGAGCTACTGATTCCTTTATTTCTCTAAATGCATTATCAAGGATTAAACATAAAGCAATTGTACAATATGAATTTAGACATGTAGAAATGGTGTGTGGTATGAAAATAAATGTAGGTAGGATGGTAAAGGATTGTGAGGTGGACCTAGGGGTATGTAAGACCAAGGTATCCTTTTACTCTACAATTTTAGGATTCTATGATGTAGTTATAGGAATGGATTGGTTGGAACGACATGACACACTCCTAGACTGTAAAGTCAAGAATCTACATTTCACCAATGATGGCGACCAAAGAAAATCATCAAGGGGAAAGAACCGAGGGGTGTCCCTGAGGTTCATCTCCTCCATGCAACTAATGAAATATAGGCGAAAGGGATGTCAAATGTTCTGAGTGGTAGCTTTAAACGATAAGGGGGGTTTTGAAAACCTTGATAAACATCCATTTCTTGCTAAATTTAAGGATGTATTTCCCAAAGAACTACCCAGACTACCCCCAAAAAGGGAAATTGATTTCACCATCGACCTTAAACCATGCATTGAGCCTATTGCAAAGGCACCCTATCGTATGTCAACTCCAGAGCTAAAGGAATTGCAGATCCAATTAAAGGAATTGTTGGACTTGGGGTTCATACGACCTAGCATATCTCCGTGGGGAGCCCTTGTGATTTTCGTTAAGAAGAAGGATGGGTCTTGGCCACTGTGCATTGACTACTGCCAATTGAATAAAGTGACGATAAAAAAAAAAAAAAAAAAAAAAAAAAAAAAAAAAAAAAAAAAAAAAAAAAAAAAAAAAAAAAAAAAAAAAAAAAAAATCAATACCCTTTGCCAAGGATAGATGACTTATTTTTATCAAAGGAGGGGGGAAACTGTGTTTTCAAAGGTAGATCTGAGGTCAGGATACCATCAGTTGACAATCAAGGAAGAAGACATTTCGTAGACAACCTTTAAGACAAGATTTGGGCATTATGAATTGGTAGTTTTACCCTTTGGACTGACAAATGCCCTGGGTGTTTTCATGAGTTTGATGAATTGAATATTTCGGGATTACTTAGACAAGTTTGTACAAGTCTTTATTGATGACTTTTTGTTCTACTCAAAGACCCCAGAAGAGCATGACGAACACTTGAGGATAGTTCTACAATGTCTTAGAGAAAACCAATTATACGGGAAGTTGTTAATGTGTTCCTTTTACCAAACAAAGATTCATTATCTTGGGCACATTATCTCTGGGGATGGTATCGCAGTAGACCCGGTAAAGATTGAGGCCATCATGGAATCGCCAGCACCAACCAATGTTCATGAAATACGAAATTTTATGGGTATGGCTGGGTATTACTGTAGATTTGTCAAAGGGTTTTCGAAGATAGCAAGCCCCATTACTGACCTCCAAAGAAAGAACAAGAAATTCGTTTGGACTGAAAAATGTGAAGAGGCATTCCAAAGGTTAAATGTGTTATTAATGACAACACCAATCTTGAAGGCGTCGGATATGGAACAAGAATTTTTGGTTTGCACTGATGCCTCCAAGTAAGGGTTGGGTTGTGTGTTGATGCAAGAAGGAAGAGTAATAGCTTATGCATCATGGAAACTTAGAACCCACGAAGAAAACTATGCAACCCATGATCTAGAAATGGCAGCAATTGTTTATGCACTAAATATTTGGAGACACAACCTTCTAGGAAGGAAGTTTGATCCTAGGACTAACCATTGTGGGCTACAACACATATTCACTCAAGACCACTTCAATGCAAGACAAGGGCGATGGTCTGAGCTAATTAGTGAATATGATTTTGATATCACTTACATAAAAGGAACGGTAAATAGGGTCGTTGATGCTTTAAGTAGGAGGCCTCGAATATTTTCAGTGACTCCCTTAAAGACAAATTTGAGGGAGAAACTGCTTGATTTACAATTTAAAGACACCTGGTATCAGGAGGTTAGAAAAAGTTTGAGGGAGGATGAAATGAGGGTCCCAAAATATGAAGAATACTCCCTTGATAATGATGGGCTACTACGTTTTCTCCTCAACAAGATGTTACTAGTAGTATGTGTCACATCACACAGTTCTTCACGATTTGTGAGATATATTCATTTGAATTTAAACACCCCAATGAGTGGGCAAGAACCCCAAGGGGTGGTGACATGGCACTCTTTCATTGGTTTTTTGTCATTAGACATCAAGTAGTAGGGTTCGTTATCATGTTTTGTGGAGAAATAATAATGAGGAGGGCATCACAAGTGTATTTCACCCATAAGAAGTCTCAATACATTAAAGTATAAATTCATTCACCAAAAGGGTAGCGGCCTTCCTTTCCTAGGATATAAGGCATGGAAAATTCAAATTTCACTCCTAAAAATTCCTCCAAAAGTCAACTATTTGAAGCCCCTTCTATTCAAAGGATCATCTACAAAAGAGACCTTGGTATCTCTCCAAAGGATGCACTTGACATGATTATTCCTTGAAAGTTAACTTTGAAATTGATTTGACCCTTTTGTAGGAAAGGGCATATACGAAGAGATGGTAATTCTGTGATTAATTTGCTTTGTTTGAAGGTTCGTTTGGGAAGTCACCTCATTGAGGGAAGACCGAAGGTCATTTTTGGAAGAGAGGCTTATCTCTAACGAAATTTCTTGACCCATTTTGCATATCTTCCGAAACTTCAGACATGGGATTACACCTTCGACCCTAGCTTTAAGAACAAGGGTTTTTATAATAAATTTATTTTTGGGATATTAGGGATTCTCTTGGGATTATTATGATTGTAGGTGTAATTTATATTACAGCTCTCGACCCTATTCGATTGGAACAAATCCATGCGATTAAGGCATCAGTTCTGAGTCAACATTACAAGGTCCTAGAGCATAAACTCTATACTAAAACCTCATCCTTTATTTTACCCTTCACCTTGTCAAACAGTGAAAGGTTTTCGACCTACTGTGATAATGTTGGTCCAAAAGAGAGCGAAGTAATCCCTATGGTGTAAATTAAGCACAAGATAGGATAGAAGATTTGTGAAAGTCACTTACCAAGAGCAACGAAGAATTTCATAGTATGTACAACAAGTTCAATGGCTAAAATGGTAATCTAACATCATCTACTCTGTGGAAGAATGGATTAATCAAATTAGAAGTCCAGTTTTCATAAGCAAGTAGTAAAGAAGTGTTGTATTTTCATTACCATAATTTTTTATAAAGTAATCTTGGCTACAACGCTAAAGAAGTCAGTTTTGTTAGTGGATGATCTTTCTCTGAGATTGGAACAAAGTTAAAAGAACATCGGTGGCTCATTTGATTTTGCATATATATATATAGATATATATATCGAGCCGAATCAAGCAAGTGATGATGAAATATTGTTGCAATCAATAACGTCAGAGGGTATGATGTTGTCCAGCTCTTGTTGTTAAGCCCTAGATAGAGGACTATGTATTGTTACAACAGTTTCTCTTTAACGCTATAAATAAGAAAGGGTTGGTGTAGCCATTTTTATTTAGTTGCTAGTATCTCTACTCAAACCACAACTATCAATGCACAGTAGTTTGAAAAAATCATCTTCGACAAGGTTGTTATAGTCATCCTACAAGAAATATGAATCTTGGCTACAAGAATTTCATCATTAGTAGTGCTTACAGAGACTTCATCATTGTGCAACAGTGAAGTTTACTTCCACGCATCATCACAACAAGGATTATATTATCATTTATAAAGTTTGTAATAAGAGTTTGTCTTGGTTGGCACTAGTGTCATATCATTTGCAGCAGTGGAGGTTGCAGTCATCTTACAGTCATTTCATCATTTGCAACATCCTCACTTCACAAAAACTTTCATTGTATAGTTGTGATTGCTAACTCAAAATATTGTGAAAATTTGTAAAGATATTATTGTACTATGAATGTAAGAGTCATTGTGTCACAGTGGTTGTTGTTGGGACTAGGTTTTAGGTCTTATAGTTTTGGTCAATTGAATAAAAATCATTGTATATCCTTGGAAGTGGACCATTGTCCCTGGTACGAGAGTCCGCAATATTTTACTATTTTTTTGTCATTTTCAAGGTGGTAATGTGGTGTTAGGGAGGTGGTTGAAATCACCTTCAGGATGGCACCTAAAAACACTTCAGGGTGGTAGGGTGGTGCTAGGGCAAGTTGGAGCTTGCTAGAGTGTTGGAGCATCCCTTCATCTGACTGTTGATAAAACCAGGGCATTGGGGGCATCCTTTTAGTGGGAGTATGAGAATGAATGGTTTTCTAAAGTTCTAGGGAGTTGGGGTTTTCTTTTTAGTTGGAGCTTAAGATAAAAAGAACTTATTAGAAAAGTGTTTGGTGGTTTTTGACCCAAAAGGGGGTTTTCCACCTAAAAATTCTTGTGTCCAATGTATAATGCTTATTTATGTTTTGAATAATTAGTGCTCCGAAAAAGATTAATAAGTTATTAATTGCTAAGAAATATTGATTCACTCCCCTCTCATTATTTCCAGCACGAAGCACATCTCAGGTCAATCATGAAGAGTTGAAGACATATTAGCAAAGAGAATAACTTGGTATCAATACATTACAATGAATTATCATGTCATTGTCGCCGAATTGTAGCTTCTCAAAGTGTGAACAAAAGAGTGTTATTTTTTTCTATGCATTTTTGCCACATTATTGGTGGAAAGTAATTATGTAATTTCAAAAATTGGAAAATGTAAAATCTGTGGAGGCCCAAGGGTCACACATGGATTGTGAAACGTCACTAGGAAGTCCAAAAGTCATGTAGGAGCTCAAAAGTCATATGAGAGTTCAGGAGTCATGAGGGAGGTCAAGAGTCACATAGGAGCTAAAAGGTCACCCCATTTGTTATAAATAGGCCCTCACGCCTCAAGGAAAGGACTTTTAGCCTTGGCTTCTCTAGCTAAGCATAGGAGAGAGTTATCATTCTTTGGAGGAGAAAGTGGTGGATTTAGGTTCCACTTATTAGGGCTAGTGATGCATCATTTTAATTGTGTATCTTGGAACTTTCACTTAATATTTTGAAGCTCTGTAAGTCAGTGCACTTTCATGCATGTATCATGGATGTTGAAAGACTATTATTTTAATGTTTACGATATATGTTTGTGTTCACATATATTAAGGACAATGAACTATTTTTTTTTATCTTTAGTACACATCTTGTTGAATGGTGTGTCTTGCTTTCACGACCATTGTTACCTTGCGAACTATTTTGCAGGTTAATTAATGATATCTTCTATGTATGTGTGTGTCTTTATTAGGATGGTGCTATTACTTTTCTTCTAAAGGCTCACTCTCTCTACTCCCTCTGTGAAAGTACCTTATATACATTGTAAATGCATGCTTCACAAGGCTAACTTACTTGCTTATCTCAAAGTATATGTGTGCTATCTTATGTGTTAATTGTAGTCAAGTCAAATCTCTAAGAATAAATGCAGTCAAACCTTTTTTTCAAATGGGGATCCTATCCCAAACAGTGTGAGGTCTAATTGGGACATCATACAAGGGAGACCCCATATTATTGGCTATATCCAGCACCATCAACAGGTACAAATGCTTTCTTAGTCTACTCAAGACGTGGACAAACCCTAAGAAACACTCTCAACTTCCTTGATACGCCCTCATATGGAAAGTTTAACAGGGGGGCTTGACCCCCTCCTATAGAAAAATCATGATTGGAGACTACATCTTGGCCTCTCCTCATTCTCTACATGCAAACCTTTAGCTTGGTATTGCATCGAACCTTGGGAAGACCCAATTGAAAGAATAAAACATGGAGAATGGAGACCAAACCCAATGGTAGGGTAATGAAAAATTATTCCAATGAATAAATCCCAAGCATTGTCTTCCTAAGGTCATACTAGATCCCAAGTATGAAGTCAAATCTAGAAAAATCTTAGCATATGTTCAATAAATACAAGATCACTCCTTGATCAGGAAGTTCATGGGGTTTTAACCCTAGAAAAGGGATTTGATTTGGTTGATCTAGAATAAGTAGAAGCCAAAAGAAAAAATCAATTTGGAGTTGGCAGCCAAAGGATTCTTTATGATAATATTTACAATCTCGAAGATAGAACAAGGATATTTGAGAATAGGTCTTACTTATTCAACCCAACAAGCATGTACCTCATATTTTGGACAAAAAAAACTTAGCTTGGAGGACTTCTAAGCAGTCTTAATGTGGATTTAACTCTTCTCATTGCCCCGTGAATTTTGGAAAGAAGAAGCCCTAGAGGGCATAGGAAATTCCCAAGGCGACTTTGTGAAAATCCCAAAAGCTACTAAACAGGGATAATATACCCTCATATAGAAGGATTTGTGCCTATAAGAGAATTTATGAAACATTTTTGGCCTCCAACAATATCTTCATTCAAGACATAATCTAGAAGTAGGCCATTGACTATTAACATAAACCATTTCATTATAGGAAATGCCACGAATTTGACCATGTTTTCAAGGATTTCCCTCAATGTTTTCATTTGGTCGCAAGCTTCCCCCTTGCCTTCCAAAGACCCAGAAGGATTTGAGAATCCCCTTTCTCGTCGTCACAACCCTACGCCACAACCACCCCCCCTTGTTTATTTGGTAAAATCATCTCCTCTCGCAATAGCTTTGAGTCCTTTTCCAATCCTAAATCCTCTACCCAACCTAGTTCTTGTCAATCCATCCCCTTGAATCAACCTATCCATTCCCTCGAATTGACCTATTCATTCCCAATCCCATAAGGCTCATTTAGAGACCTTGATGCAAACTATCATTGAGGAATCGAACCAAAACAAGAACACGACAAGGGAAATCCCTCACGAAGTAACCATGACAAAAGAATAAGTGAACCAAAAGCAAGAACCAATTGAGGACATGTATCTAGATGGTATAGACTTACCAAAAACACCTGGATTAGAAAATATTTTGACTCAATTCCTTAGCACCAAGTTCAAATTGTGCACAAGGCTCTCATAAAGTACCAAGCTCAAGTAAATATAGCAGCTACAAGTACACACTCTATTAACCCTCATTTAGGAATTCATTTGCATTATTTCAAGGAACCCTCAAAACCCCTTAAGCAAGGAATAAAGAGTCACAAACAACTCTTGCAAGAATTAGGATAATTCTTAGTCAACACGAGGCACATTAGATTAATGATAGAGGCATTTCCCTCCACCCCTATATTCCCCAATGGAAGTTATATCCTATAATATAACAAGTTTGAATTTCAAGGGCAAGCAAAGGCTTTTCAAAAACCATTGTACAAAGGAATTGTTGGAAATTGGTAGCTTTGGTCGATATTTTCATCAATACAATCAAAAGATTAAAAATTGAATTTATATTTAGCCTGTAAAGTGCTAAAGTAGACCCCTCCAAGATCAAGTCGGACTGCCCAAGAGACACACACTTTCACATGGACGAATCATTATAAATAGAGCCTATTCGCTCTCCTCCAAGGCATAGTTTGGATCACACATTATCCCAATGGAACAGTGTGGGTCTGAGGCACTAAAAGCTATGTGGAACAATGTGAATCTGAGACACCATAACCTCTGTGGAATAGTGTGGATCTGAGGCACCATAAGCTCTTTGGAACAGTGCATATTTGAGGCCCCATAAGCTCCATGGAATAGTACAGATCTAAGGCACTATAGCTCTATGGAATAGTACAGATCTAAGGCACTATAGCTCTATGGAATAGTGCGAGACTGAGGCACTTTATTTTTATGGAACCTTGTGGATTTGTAGATTATACCTCTACGGATATGCTAAGGTATGTGGCACTATATTTTGTTCCTTAAGAAAAGAATTGAAGGGATCTTTGTACTGTATATTAGCGGGTTGACTTGGTACTTGTTGAAGGCCATCTTGTTGGTGAGTATTTGTCTATATAATATTGTCAAAGATATGTTATTTTGATGTCCAAATTTGATTGAATTGGACATTATCTCATAAGGAAAGGTTATTGGGATTTTCCCCTTGGAGTGGGGTTTTCCCAAGGTAATTTTTGGTGTCTCTTGTTTATTGTCTTATTGCGATATTTACTGCTCTATGCATCTTAATGGTAATGATTGAAATTTTCAATTATAATTGCTTGATGATTGGAATGTTATAAAGAATTCAAATTGCATCTTCAAATGGAGTTATCAGCTTGACAATTGTTCTAGTCTTGTATGCTCTAGAAAAATCAACATGGTATTAGAACCGTGGTTGAAGAGAAGCTTGGAAGTGAATCCCTAGTCTTAAATTGTAGAAGTAAATAGGGTTTGCTTTGAATCAAATTATCTGCAATAAGGTTGAATCCTTATTCCAAGGTCAAAGTCCCACTCCTTCTTGTATTTGTGAAAGGATTAAAATTTTCTATTGAAAGTAGGTTGAATTCTTCTCTCTGGAAGTCAAATAATGGATCAAGTCTTGAGAAGTAGAGAAATATTTCTCTTAATGAACTGAAAGTGTCAAGAGAATATTATGTATTCTTTAATCTTAGAAGTATGTTTCATAGGACCAAAACCTTCACAATAGAAGTTCGAAGTCTAAAAAATCTTAGTCCAAGCCTTAGACTTATTGCCCAAAGATGAAAGGCCTTAGGGCTATTAGTAGAAGGCAAAGTAGCCTTAAGACATGGTGTTGAAAATGTCATAAAAAATACTAATTTGCTTTTGTTTCAAATCTCCTCATGTATTTTCAGGTCATGGATCTAATTAAAATCCTAAAGTATACCCTTTTCAAGTCACAGACATCTTGTGATTGCAATTATATTGACAAGAAGTCTCAGAAAGAAAGTATTGTATACCTCTGAAGAAATCGAAGTGATGCTATCTTGAAAATACTTATGCTCTAAACATAAAAGAAGGTTATGAGACCTAGATGATACGCAATATAAGCAGTCAAGCTGATATACCTAAGAAATTTGAAGAGGATTGATCTAGTATGTATCTCTGTAGATCTTATATGCGTTATTTCCTAATCCAAATGACTTTTGAAGAAACGATTAAAGATAAATATGAGCCCTGGAAAGGAAGGCAATAGTCTAAATCTTGATACTCGAGGTATGTATTATCTTATTCTTATATCTCAAGAGCTCTTTCAATAACCAAGTATAGGTCTAGTTGCAACTTTGTTTCAAAAATATTTTTTAAACAAGTGCCCTCTATTTCAATAAAGCAAAGATGATATCAATATATTGTAAAGGTCTATGCAAATTATGGTTGAGAAGATTGAATTAATGAACTGAAAGCATTCCCTTACAAAACGTATGATGCCAAGAGAAGCCTTAGTATTATATTTCAAAAGTAAATAGGGTATGTTTTGAATCAAATTCTTTGCAATGGGGTCGAAGCCCTATCTCAAGATTGAAGTCCCGCTCCTTCATACATTTATGAAAGGATAAAAAATTGGTAAGTCAAATAATGGATCAAGTTTTGAGAAGTAGAGAAATATTTCTCTTAATGAACTAAAAGCGTCAAGAGAAGACTATTTATTCTTTAATCTCATAAGTATGTTTCATAGGACCGAAAACTTCACAATAGAAGGTTGAAGTCTAAAAAATATCATTCCAAGCCTCATACTTAGTTCCCAAAGATGAAAGGCCTTAGGGCTACTAGTAGAAGGTCAAGTAACCTTAAGACATGGTGTTGAAAATGTCATAAACAAATTATAATTTCGGTTTGTTTAAAATATCCTCATGTATCTCAAGGTCAGATATCTAATTACAATCCTAAAGCATAGCCTTCTCAAGTAACATATATCTTGTGATTGCAATTATATTGACAAGAAGTCTTAGAAAGCAAGTCTTCTATACTTCTAAAGAAGTCGAACTAATGCTATCTTGAAAAGACTTTTGCTCTATACATAAAAGAAGGTTATGAGACCTAGATGATATGCAATATAAGGAGCCGACCTAATATCACTAAGAATGTTGAAGAGGATTGATCTAGTATGTATCTCTATAGATCATATATGCATTATTTCCTAATCCAAATGACTTTAGAAGCAATGATTAAAGATGAATATGAGACCTGGAAAGAAAGGCATATATTCTAAATCTTGATGCTCGAGGTATGTATTATCTTTATTCTTATATCTCAAGAGCTTTGTCAATAATCAAGTATAGGTCTAGTTGCAACTTTGTTTCAATTTTTTTTTTGAAACAAGTGTCCTCTAGTTCAATAAAGAAAAGATTATCTCAATATATTGTAAAGGTATATGCAAATTATGGTTGAGAAGACTGAGTTAATGAACCGAAATCATTCTCTTACAAGACATATGATGTCAAGTATGGAATGCTCAATATATTGTGATATGTTTTATGAAGGAATCACATATCGAATTATCATTCAAAAGCAACATAAGACTAGCACAAAAAAATGAAGTGTGAAGTTAACAATTTTGCAACTCCCTGAAGATACTACGTCATGATCAGAAGTAGGGTATCAAGAAAAAGCTTCAGAAAATTAAAAGCCAAGTCACTCTCCAATTCACTTGAAGAAGTGAATCATTCACAGAACTTGATGCATTAAATATACTTGGATTGAAAGGCTTAGTTGAATCAATAATGTTGAAGAAATAATCCAGAAGAATTAATTGTTGATGAATTAAGACTATGATATTTGAACATTTGTATATGAAGAAAATCTTGTAGACATCAAAGCCTATTAGACTTGTAAGAAGATGCAAAGTGAAAATCTAGGGTTTGGAAGTATTTTGGATTTCTAGGGTTAGAAACCCCTGGCAAGTAAAAAGGGTTTATGATAAAACCCTAGGATTGTATGTTTCTACTGAAAGAAGAAACCCTAGACCTTACCAAAAAAGAATAACAGCATGGTGATGGTGTAGATGAACTTGATAACGTTGTTGATGGTTGCAAGAAGAATAAATATCAAGAGGTAGCTAATATCTTCTCGAAATATAAGTAGTTTATATCTCTCTTTATTGTTTATTACTATTCTTGTTGTGTTTATTAGTCTCTTGTCATTGTATATCTTGCTTGGTTGTGATTTTTCTTCCATTCCCTCCTAGTGAGTATTGCATGTACATGATGAATATTGTCACAGATGTAGAAACGGACGGAAAGAATGGAAGAACAAAGAAAAGATAGTGACAAGAAGACTTGTCTCGAGTTATGGACTCAAAGGGAGCATATTTGATCTATGTTGAAAAAAAGTCAGTTGTGACTTCCAAGATGAAGATGGCTAGAAGTACCAAGTGAAGGATTACCTCAGTAAGAGGGAGAATAATATGAAGTCAGGCACCTCGTGTATGGTACTCTCGAATTAATGGCTATTTAGAATGATGTCAATCAAATGTTGAAGATGAGCCTATGATTTTGATGATCTATATCTGACTAGGTTAAGGACCTCTTTGTCCAGTGTAAGGAGTTGATTGAAGGATCTTTGTATAATGCATTACTACCTAGGATTGAAAGTGTGGCATAATAAAATTGAATTCCTTGTTGAGCTCCCTAAAAAATTTGGCATGATGGACTGTCAGTACACCTCCATGATAACAAATTTGAAGAAGTTGTGAGACTTTGTTGTTGACTTGTTTGATCCTACTAATTGACTCATTGAATTATTTGTTGCATGGATTTGCAGTTTCTGATTGGATTGAATGTTCTAAAGATAAGAAGAGCACTTATGGATGTTGTCTTAGCCTAGATATCATGGATGAGTATTGTGCAGACCTCCTATGTATTTAGCACGATTGAAGTTGAGTATATAGTTGATTATTCAACCTGTTGTGAAGCAGTTTGCCTTCAAAAGTTGTTTGTTAGTTACGGTTTGATTGGGTGCTGGAATCAACCGTGATATATCCAAATTGATGTGAAGCTTTCTGTGAATCTTCTTTTTCGTGATAGGTTGAAACACATTGAGATTAAATGTCACTATATCTGGGATGTTGTCCAAATAAGAGTTGTTAGGCTCAATCACATTTCTATTAATAAAGAGGATGTTGATGTTATGACAAATCCATTATCCCAGATGAAGTTTGCTTACTTTTGAGATAAACTTGGAATAATTGAAAATCCCTTTATTGGAGAGAGGAAGCATTGATTGTATAACATCATGAATCTTCCTTGGGCTTGGATTAAAAACCATGGTTTATGGTTGGGAAGATTGTTTTAGTTACTCCCTTGGGTCATTGAGTTTTATCGAGAAAACTTATGGTTGGGTAGGTTGATTTTGAGGCTTGGAGTGATCCCTTAGGTCATTGTGATTGACTGAGAGACTAGTAGGCTTGGTCAGGGACACTTATTTTGAGTACTCTCCCTTGGCTCATTGCATTTGACTAGGAGACCATATGGTCGAGGAGATTGACCCTTTTGACATCGAGATCAATATTCATCCCTTGAGTTGTGGTCTGAGAGACTATATAGTCGAGGAGTTTGATATTGAGATAGGGGCTCCTCCCTTAGGTAATTCAGGTTGACTGAGATACCCGTGTTTATGGTTGGGGAGATGGACTTTGTGTAATACCTTAGGTCATTGGGTTTGACCAGGATACTATTGGGATGGTCAGAGAAGTTGATCCTGATTACTCCCTTGAGTCATTATGTTTGACTAAGAGACCAATAAGTTGGTCAGGGATATTGATGTTGAGTTCTCTCTCTTAGTTCATTGCTTTTCACTTAGAGACCAGTGGGATGGTCGGACAGATTTACTTTGACTACTCTCTTGGGTCATTATGATTAACTGAGAAACCATTTCATATGGTTGGAAAGTTAGGCATCATAACAATGTTGATCGATGAACTTGATGCTATGAACCTTTCCTTATGATGTGACTTGTACATATGACTTTGTGATCTCGTCCTTAGGTCATTACCAAGATACCAGTGGGTTGGTCGAGGAGATTGATCTTGATAGAGAATGAAACATACCTCCCTAGATAAGAGGGAGTGTTGTAAATTGGTAGCTTCGGTCAGTATTTCCATCATAAAATTGAATTTATATTTACCCCACAAAGTGTCCAATTCGGCTTACCCAAGAGACATGGCCCTTCACATGGACAAATCATTATAAATATAGCTTATTTTCTCTCCTCCAAGACACACTTCAGATCACACATTACCCTTATGGAACAATGCGGGTCGAGGGCACTATGAGCTCTATGGAACAATGTGGGTATGAGGCACTATGAGCTCTATGGAACAATGTGGGTATGAGGCACTATGAGCTCTATGGAACAGTGTGGATCTAAGGCACCATAAGATTTGTGGAACAATGTAGATCTGAGGCACCATAATCTCTCTAGAATAGTGTGGATTTGAGGCACCATAAGCACTATGGAACATTACAGATCTGAGGCACTATAGATTTGTGGAACAGTTTGGGTCTAAGGCACAATATCTCTATGGAACCTTGCAGATTTATGGTTTATATCTCTATGGGTATGAAAGGTCCGTGGCACTATTTTATGTGGCTTAAGTGAAGAATTGAAGAGATATTTGTATTGTGTATTGGAGAGTTGAATTGGGACTTGTGGGAGGTCATCTTGCTGGTCATTATTTGTCTAGATGATCTTGTCAAAGATATGTTATTTTGATGTACCAATTGGATTGAATTGGGCATTTTCTCATAAGGAAAGGTTGTTGGGTTTTTCCCCTTGGAGTGGGGTTTTTCCAAGGTAATTTTTGGTGTCTCTTATTTATTGTATTATTGTGATCCTTACTGCTTTATGGATCTTAATGTTAATGGTTGATTTTTTTTTAAGTATAATTGCTTAATGATTCGAATGTTATAAAGAAGTCAAATTGCATCATTGAAAGTAGTTATCAGTTTGAAAAATGTTCTAGTCTTGTATGCCCAAGAAAAAACAACAGGAACAACCAACAATCATTACGATACACGAGACCAAATTTTGTAGCAAGAAAGTCACTTTGATAGCCTCCAAATGTTGGACAATCTATCAACTAATGGCTATAAATGCACAAGGTCAAGCAAGGAAGTTATCGTTGCTCTAGAAACTAGGAGAATTGGTCATTTTGGACATGCTAGCCACCCAAAGATCTATCATCATTTTGGACATGCTAGCCACCTAGAGATCTATCTTCATGAAATTTCTATTGGTCGATTCAATAGAAATTGGATTCATCATGAATGTTTATGGCCTAAACATACCCAAAGAGAAATAAGATTTCCTTAACTCCATCAGAAATATCCATCAATGGTCTCAACTTTCACTTGAATAATAGCAAGGGACTGCAACGTCACCAAAATGTTGGAAGAGAAAAACGGAGGCCTGTAGAAACTAGATGCAGATGCAAGGAAGTTTAAAGATATATTAGGTTAACTCCATCTAATGGATCTGGACACCTGCAATTATTTATACACATGGAAAAATCAAAAAGGAGGGGCATAACAACTAGCCTCTAAACTTGACAAATTTCTCATTTCTAAATCCCTAATGGAAAAATATTTTTTCATAGAACCATCTATTCTCCCATGCTCTATATCCAATCATCTTAAACATGGATATCAAAGAAATTTTTGAAAATAGGCCATTCTAATTTGAAATTTTTTGGCTATCTCACCCATCCTACTTAAAAAATATTCAAAAATGGTGGAATGAATCCAAACATATAGAAGGCAACATCACATATAGATTTCAACAAAGGTCACATAAATCAAAGCCAAGATCAAACAATTGAATAAAGAAGGATTTGGAAACATTTTTTAGACCAAATAGGAGGTGGAGGAAAGAATGAATCAGATACAACAAACTTTAATCCTAGAACGTAAATCAGAAGGAATTGCTACTGCAAAAGCTACTATACTCACTCATTTAGAAAGTATAAGAAAACAAGAAACATTATGGAAGCAGGAATCTAGATTTATATGACTTAAGGATGGGGAAAAGAACATGACTTTCTTTCACAAATTCATGATCCAACACATACACTACAGCAAAATCACCTCTAAAGGACGTGGAGGGAAAAAGTTAACAGATCGTAGGGATCTCAATAAAGAACCCATTTACTACTATAGGGACTTTCTAAATGACCCCAAGATGACCTAAAATATAGAGATATGAAAAAAAGCATGTTCCCTTTATGGTACCATTAGATCAAAAGGAGGCCCTCATGAGAGAGGCCAGAATGGAGGAAGTGGAGGTCATTATAAAGGATATGCCCAAAAATAAGGCATGAGTTCTAAATAGGTTCACAAATGATTTTTTTCAGGCCTGTTGGTCATTCTTCAGAAGATATTCCTTGAAGTGGTATAGGAATACATGAAAACCACCTCGATCCTATCAACAATCAATGCAACTTTCTTATCTATAGCACCCAAAAAAGATAAATTGTAGGATCATAATCAATGACTTCCCTATGGAAACACTCACTCCACCTAGAGCCATTCGACAGGGAGATCCCTCCTCTCCCTTCCTTTCTATCCTAGTAGTTGAAGGATTAGGCAAAGTAATCAAGGTAAGAGTTCAATAAGGAAAGATCAAAGTTCTAAGGCTTTCGGGGATGATCTTCCAACCTTCACCAGCAATTTATGGATGACACCATGTTCATGGGCGCCCTTTCAATCAAAGAAGCTCTAGATTTTGGTTAAGTCCTTGAAAATTTCATGAAGGCCTCATGTATGGATATTAACAACTCTAAACCCCAACTCTTGTTTTTCAATACCCCTTTAGTTATACAATGTCACAATACTCCTATATTGGGCTACAAATGTTGTTTTCTACCATCAAAATACTTAGGGGGGATCCCCTGAATGTTAATCCTTTGAGGATATACTCATGGTCCGATTTGCTTTGGGAAATAGACTTCAAGCTTGTTAGTTGGACCTTTTATTGTCCCATTTAGTAGGCCTTATTTCTCCTCAAGTTTGTCCTCCAAGCCCTCCCAATTTACTTATTCTTTGGTTTAGCTATTCCTTAATGTGTTCTCAACTTAATTTGCAATATTCAAAAAAAACATTATGGGGAGAGGCTTACAAGGAAGGAAATTGGTCCCTAATATCCTAGGACAAAATCTTCTTGCATAAGCTAAAAAGAGGCCTTGGACTTCAAGACCTAAAAATCATAAGCATGGTCCTCGGGGATAAACTCTGGGGGCACTAGACTTAAGGGAGATTGGATATATGGAAATCAATTTCTAATGAGAAATATGGAAATAGAATCAACCCCTTTCAATTTGTTCATATGCATGTAGGTGAAGTATTTTATCTACAATCTAGCAAGTAAAGGAATTCATCTAAGTCAACAACATTATTTTTGAGAGCCCATGGATGAAAAAGACACCCTGTTTTGCAAGGACACATGGCAGTAGCTCCGAAAATTAGGAAATAAAGAAGGGTTAGGAGCATTGAAAAACTCCATGATTACTAATGTTAGACAGATAGTGGTAGACTACTAGCAGACTTAGTCTATAGATAGTAGCTAGTGTCACTAGATATAGTAAGAATATTAGAATCCAAAGACAGAGGTTGTAGAATAGGAAATATTTTGGAAAAATATTCAACAAAGGCTAATACCCACCACTAAAAAATATGACGTTTGAATATGGATATTCTTCATTGGGGATATGGTTCATGGGGAACATTTAATATAAAATAATCCTACTCTTTGGAAGCAGGGTTTTCCCACTACCATAAAGAAGAAATACGGATCAACATTTTGTTGGGATGGAGTCCCCTAGGTCCAATTTTGACTAAGTTTTGTAAAATCCTCCACATTTTAAGGATCAGAGCTTGCAGCGTGCAGGTCACTAGGAGTCAAGGAGTTTTAGGAAGGTCAAAAACCCTTAGTTTTTGTATTGTTTTGAGATTTGCCCACGATTCGTGGACCATGGTATTGTAAGGGTAAATGATATATAAAGGGATGTCTTAGCAAGTCTAAGAAAATCAATCAATTCATGAAATGGTTTTGAGTCTCTAATTGTGAGATCTTTTTGTACTTAGGCGAAGGGGAAGGCTCCTACAGTGTGTGCACAGAGACCTTGGTAAGTCCACAGTTGAGTGCACGGGCCCCTGCAGCTGTGTGCGCAGGGTCTGAAAAGTATATGTATTGAAGATATGAAATAATAAAGAGTCTTTGAAGCAATTCTGTGTCTGAACTGTATACTTACATGTTTTATGTATTTACGCTCAGTTAAATGCCATTTATCTGTATTATTGTCTTAGTTACTCTGCGAAGATATGGATCTACTGTTATCTGTTATTATGCATGATTAGACTCTTAGTCGAACCTCATAACTCTATTTAATTGAAAATTGCTTTAAGTTTGTGGATTTCAAGGATAAGGGTTCGCGAAGGCTAGATCAAGCCTTAAACTAAAGAAACGCTTTAACCCCCCATATCACATAGCCTTCTAGATGCAAAAACCTGGTTCTAGCGCCCCCCTAATACTGCCTTGGGTGAGATTGCAGCTTGTGCTAAGCAACTTGTTTCAGAAAAGGCACGTAGTGTAGGGTTTTGTTGGTTAGTGCAACTAACTCTAAACTTGGGTCCAAGCCCCCTCAAGCCAACAAATGGTTTCGTTGTCTGGACCAAGATATATCTAAGGGATGTGTGATGTGGTGTCCGTGGATACCAACTAAGAAAGAAATTGAGAAGATTATAGATTGGAAGTTACACGAGTTTGCAGCTTAGGAGAATCAAAATCCACATTTGTTAAAAGAAAAGTGGTTACAGAGATACCTCTACATAGAAGTGCACAAAGTTTTCTTTTCAACGTTCCCTTGCAAATTACATGAGTGGCTGTCTAAATTAGCAGATAGCAAACATACTTGGAAGCACAACGACATTATTGTGTGGACTCCATAATTAGTCAAACATCTTAAAGGATATGATTATAAGGTTTCAAGGGTTGTTGATTACTGGATTGATAGTATCTTGGGCGGCTTCATCACTAAATTTTCAATTGATACATCTGTCTTACAGTGAAACTAAACATCGATTCTTCAAAGGTCTAAGAGGTAAGTACCTGAAATCGCTAAAAACTTGGATTAAAATGATGTTGTGCGAAAAAGGAGTTATGCCTTTACATTAATGTTTAAAAGAGGTCAGATTGGATCTACGCGAAGTGGAAAGCAATTCAGAGTAGATCTAGACAAATTCGTCGAGAGTGCATACAACCCTTTATTGGGAGAGTCTGGAAGTGAAGACGAAAGAAGTAGCCCTAGTACGCCCAGAGGTGCGACGCAGTTAGTAAATCATGATACTTCTAAAATTCCACATCCGTCCACTCCACCTCTTCCTTCACCTCCACCTCATACAACTATGCCTCCACCTCCACCTCCACTATTTAGTATGGCAAATACAATGAAAATTCCTATATTCAGGGATCAGAGGATCCCAATCAGTTTTAGTTCATCACAGACGCTGTGTGGAAAGCGCAATAGGTCAACGATGATGACATGAAGAAATAACAACTAGTTACAATGCTACAAGACAGGTGCGCTTACCTGGTACATCAAATATAGTATGACTCATCCAAATTCTTCTTATAGAGATTCCAATTGAAGAATACCAAGACCAAGGCCCTTGACCTATTAGCCACTCCAAGACCAAGACACAAGTTCTCTTGTTAATACTCTTCTTGACTCCTCTTCCACTGAGATCTTCATCATTGCCTTGATATCAAGATCTTCATCACTGCCTTGACATCATTGTTTCCTTCATGAGCCCTTATCACAGAGATATGACACCTTACTGCACTTTGATATGACACCAAGAAAAAGGTACATATCATTGTAAGGTAACATCTAGTTGTCCCTTTATCCTCCTTCGATTGATTCATCTAAACCTCTTCACTGCCACTGTGATTTGAGATTTTGTCTCGCTACCACCTTAAACTTGTTGCCACTATGATCCGAGCCTTTGTCTCCCTGCCACCTTAAACTTGTTGCCACTATGATCCGAGCCTTTGTCTCCCTGCCACCTTAAACTTGTTGCCACTATGATCCGTGTTGTTGATTGTTGAGATTTTGTCTCCCTACCACCTTAAACTTGTTGCCACTATGATCCGAGCCTTTGTCTCCCTTCCACCTTAAACTTGTTGCCATTGTGATCCGTGTTGTTGATTATCCGTCCGAAATATAGAGGGAGACATCCTATTTAAAATAGAGATCTGAACTTACTTGTTGACTATGATAGAAGTCTAAATTTATCATTGTTGCAATTCATCCAAAACAAAAATCGAACTGCTTAGAGACCAAACTCAACACTGCTATCTTCATCCGAACTATTGATTGTTGTTCGCTGAAAACTTCATAGGAATCCAAACTTTTGTTGCCATTGAAAATCTCAGACATCCGAACTTCTATTTCCATCAAAAACTTCAGAGAGATATGACTGAAATTCTATCTTTGGGGAATAGGTCGAGGTGCCTATTTATAGTAGTTTCTCTGTCATATATAAGTTGACATGAGTTTATGAACCGGTGTGTCTTCATTATGCGAGTTGACATGAGTTCCTTTATTCATCTTGAGGCCGACATAGGAAGAAGATTGTGTGCTTGTCGTTGGAGGGCTATTTAGACATTTTCATATACATTGACACATGCTCAATAAGATCTCTTCATACATGACATTAATCCTTTGACTTACATGACAAATCCTAATGCTTTCAATGGGAGCTATCTAAAATAAAATCACTTGCTCATGAAACCCATGAAGCAAGGCTTACAGTAATAATTTTGTTTTTCTTAATTACATCATTTAGAAAAGTCACAATTACATGTCATTATGAAGACCGAACCTAGTTACACTTTTCAACACTCCCACTTAACTAGGGAGGTATTCATAATGGTACTTGGTCATTCTCAATCTGAAGAATTTCTCATAAGAATAATCGGATTGGTAACTCATTTGTATAGCATCATATCAACCAACATTGTTACATAGCAAAGCCTTGACTAACAACTTCATCTCTCCACAAGATTTGAGCTCAATGCTGGCGATACCAATGATTTATAGACATACACATCATTGTCTCTGTGGAACATACCTTACCCGGGTACTCAGGGTGTGTTCCATGAGGACTATTTTTATCTTGGACTCCTCATCCCTCAAAGAATATCAGTCCTCCACGACTACTCTTCTCTTGGATGCCCTATCTCATCCTCAAAGAGTATTGGATGTCAAATGATTACCCAATCCTCCACTCTGTCTTCCCAGGTGAAGCCTAGAATGATGTGTCTATCTCTCCCTCTCAGGTAGGAAGGACACATTCCAATAAAGGAAAGTACTCGTTCCTACAAAAGGAATGTAGTTAAGCTCCATCTTGGCTTAGGAATTTCCAAGTTTCTTCCAAGTAAGAAACTTATTTTCAGGCTCCCTCTTAACTAGGGACCTACAACAGCTCCTAATGTGGAGATCATGGAACAACCAGTTGCTTGAAGAGCTCCTTCCTTTGATGTCATGAATTTATTCTTCATTATAGAGTCTTCATCTTTTGGGACTTCTTCATGGGGCACAAACTGTCCATCACTTTCGTTCATGAGTCAGTCATGTCCTCATTCCTTTCATCAAAAAGTGATTCATCAGTTTTTCCATCTGACTTTGCTTTATGTCATGTTGATTTTGTCATGCCATATTTTTCGGAAGGATCTTACATCCTTCTATATGGTCCTCTTGGAAGTCATCCACAGTTTTTCCGTTTGGTATTCTTGCATAAGCCCATCTAAATTTTTGTTCAAAAATAAGAAATGAACACTTAAATCAAAATTACCTTTGTGATAGTATTTGATCATGACATATTCCTGTAGGTATCCGCATCCTGCATACATGTTGACACATCTCCCAACGATATCCATTGTCAAGGGTCTCTATCTTTTTCGGACTTCCTTCAGAGTCTTCATATCTTTTCCGGAGATTTCCTAGTCAAATCTTCTTGGTATTTTGGATGTTGATTGCCTTTATCATGGTTGCATATCTCATGATCTCTTCCTTCCTTTCTTCGCACATTCCATTCCCAGAAGCTTCCAATCAAAGTTCCTTAATTTCATCTAGAGTGACTTATGCCTTCCTGCATCCTTTCATAGGGGAGATCATTTTCCCAAGATCATGCTTCTCAAGATAGAGTGATCCATGTTACCTGCAACCATACGACATGACATTATAATATTAAATACAAGCATACATATCTCATTAACATATAAATCATCTAGGTTTCTTTCAGCAACTTCCTTCGTTGAAAATATCTTCAACCCCTCAATCTGCTTCATCTCTTATGTCATCATACCATCATCCCATGAACTCCACAAGTTGGAGTTCCCGATGAAACACTTGCTTCCTCTCTAGATCAATGAACCCTCTGATGAGGATTCCATTAGAGAAACTTGAGGATCTTGTATATCCCTATCCAACAGATATTTCCTTTTTGACTTGATGTATGATGAGCCTTGCCCTGGATGACTTCTTCCTTTCCTTAAGTTTGCAATGAGGTTCCCAAGAGCTATATCCTTCACAGTTAATTGTCATGGATTTTGTTCTAGACATCCTTCATGTTTCCTTTGGTGATGTCATGAGCTCTTGTTTCTAATGCTTCCATGATGCGAGGATGCATCTTTATTATTAATTATAGCCATATCCTATAAAATAAGATTTAGAAGTTATGTCAAGACCTTTTGTGAGGGAGACTCTCTAAGTAGAGATCTCTTACTTCCTCTTTTCTTGGACTTCGTCTCTTCACCTTCCTCCACTTCTTCAATGATATGGGCTTCTTTTCTTCTTTTGTATTGTCCCTTTAAGACAATCTTTCTTGTAATGTCCATAATTTTTACATCCATAGCATTGAATCTCAGCTATGTTCTTCTTTCTTTTCTGAGGACCAAAATTTTCCAAACTTCCCTTTCCTTCCTGCAAATGTTTGAGTCCTTTAACCTTTAACACTTTTGCCCCCAACTTGTCTTCTTCTATCTTGCATAGAAACCACAAGTTATCGAATGAGGTAACTTTATTATCCCTATGGAAATTCGTTACCTTGTTCATCAGTGAGTGCATTTAGAACAATGAGGATTATCTCTCCCAGATATTGCAATTGAGATCTTATAAAGATAACCATTTATCCATTGATACCTTCAATTTGTGTAGATCAGATCTAAGTGATGTGACCTTTATCACATCTTTAGAGAATAGCTTTACCAGCCTATCATATATATCTCTTTGATGTCTCCAATATTTTTATATAGGGATGAGGGATCTTTGACTGATGACATAAGAATTCTTTGAGCCCTTTGATCCCTTTCCATATATTCATAGGATACCTTTCCATTGATATGTTCAATGACTTTAATTTCTTTGAGGATTATGTCTATCTTCCTTTTCCATGCAAGGAATTTCAATAATCCAACCAGCGTATAGATCTCCTTACAAACACGAAGTCATTTTACCAAATTGATTAAAGAATGAAAGATACTTACTTGAAAATTGAAGATGAAATCTTCAACTTGATCACTTTAATGATGGTTGAAGATGATGTATTAGTGCTCACTTTTTGAATGATCTTCTTACAAATGAAGAACCCTTCTTCAGTGAGAGGAGATTGCTCCTTTTATAATGACAACACCCTTAGATCTAGCTCTCTTGATTATCTTCTCCTTCCTCCTCTTGGTTCTTCTTACGCATTGAGATCATTTCCTTTCTGAGCGTAATGATAGCAACGAACTATTGACACACTTGAGATGGCACTACATTACTGTCCTGACACTAAACTATCCTTTCTACAACATTAGCGAGACATTGTAATACTTCTCTTAATGGCAGCTTCTTCACATCATCTAGATGAAATTATAGAGACATATTAGAACTTCTTTCACTGTGGAGATCTGAACTTTACCCTAAACAAACCCTCACTTTCACTTATGCTTAGTTCAAACTGTATACTGTGATATGACATATGAAACTATCCATCAACACAGAGATCTGAACTGTTGTGTGATTGAGCTAAGCTTTTGAATTCATCTTTGTGCTCTCCAAGATGATGTAATCTTCAACTTTAAAGTACTTTGAGCTACCTTGTTTTGTAGATATCTTGATGAGGATCTTTGTGGTCTTTTTACGATGACTATAGGATCCAAAACTTTTGTTGGTGTAAACTGCCTCTTTGATCTAGGGTTTGATTATTCAATGTAGATCTTGATCTTTTACTTTGATAACCTTTGAATTGCCTTGATGCCTTTCTTGAAACTTTATCCTTGAATTTCTCTTTGATTAGACGCCCTTCCTTTGACTTCAACACCTTAGCTCTGACACCATGTTGAGAAATCTATGGCATTAGCATTAGGATATTTCTCTTCTATTAGTGACTACTTGTGAATGCTTTTTACTTGTTTAAATTAGGATCTTCTTCATGTTAGATTATTAGTGTTCTTCTTCATCAAATAGTAACCAATGCATGAACATAAATACGCAAGAAACACGGCATGTAGGTTATGAGCCAGGGCCAAAATCTCTCACTCTTTGAGAGGAAAACCCTCACAAATTAGTTTTATAGAGATTCCAATTGATGAATACCAAGACCAATACTCTTGACCTATTAGCCACTCCAAGACCAAGACACACGTTCTCTTGTCAATACTCTTCTTGACTCCTCTTCCACCGAGATCTTCATCATTGCGTTGATACCGAGATCTTCATCACTGCCTTGACATCATTGTTTCCTTCATGAGCCCTTATCATAGAGATATGACACCAAGACAGAGGTACATATCACTGTAAGGTAACATCTAGCTATCCCTTTATCCTCCTTCGACTTATTTATCTGAACCTCTTCACGGCCACTGTGATCTGAGATTTTGTCTCGCTGCTACCTTAAACTCATTGCCACTGTGATTCGTGTTGTTGACTATACATCTGAAATACAGAGAGAGAGAGAGAGACATCCTATTTGAAATAGAGATCTGAACTTAATTGTTCACTATGATAGAAGTATGAACTTATCACTATTGCAATTCATCCAAAACAGAGATCGAACTGCTTGGAGACTGAACTCAACACTGCTCTCTTCATCGGAATTGTTGACTGTGGTTCACTGTAAACTTCAGAGGAATCCGAACTTGTGTTGCCACCGAAAATCTCAGAAATCCGAAATTCAGATAAGGACGTGACTGAAATTCTGCATTTGGGGAATAAGTCGAGGTGCCTATTTATAGTGGTTTCTCTATCATATATAAGCCAACATGAGTTTATGAACCAGTGTGTCTTCATTATGTGAGCCGACATGAGTTCCTTTATTCATCTTGAGGTCGACATAGGAAGAGGACTATTTAGACATTTTCATATACATTGACACATGCTCAAGAAGAGCTCTTCATACATTACATTAATTCTTTGACTTAAATAACAAATCCTAATGCTCTTAATGGGAGCCATCTAGAACAAAATTTCTTGCTCATGAAACCCATGAAGTAAGTCTTACAGTAATAATTTTATCTTTCCTCATTATATCATTTACAGAAGTCCCAATTACATGTCATTATGAAGGCCGAACCTAGTTACACTTTTCAACAAGAACAAGTAAACCCCCGCCCAACAAACATGTCAGTTCAGTAAGTGATGAATTAGTATAAATAAATGCCATCTCTCCTCCATTTCGGCCAACAAATGGACCAAGGTTTCAACAAAGCAAGGAGAACTTGGGGTCTGAGGAAAAAGAAGAAGGTTCATAGCTTATGAACTTGTTGTAGCAATTGCAACGCCCTCCAAAATTTTGGCTTGCACTCCAATTTCGGAGCCTTCCTTGGTCTTTCCCTTGGTTGTTGCAAACACTTAAGCTCATTTCATGAGCTTTCCTAGAGTCCTATAACCCCTTTTGCTTGTTGGATCAGTGGTCATCTTATGGCATGTTTCATTGTTTTTCCATGCTTGCGGACCTTTTATGGCGGTTTCGAAGGTTGGTCTTTGCGTATAAGAGTTTTCCTAGCTATGTAAACACCCGTCGCACCAACAGACAAAGTTTTCAGCATTGTCACACAAGTGTCGTCACGGTCGTCCTTAAGTCTATCTCAAGTGTCGCATTTGGTGCTTCTTGTCATGAGACAGTGACACAGAGGGTTATGCTTTGTCTTGTTGATCTGGTGGCCTATGTCATTGTGTCGTTGATGTAGGTTAAGTGTGTGATCACAATTTCAAGTTCTACACGAGTTCATCTTCCTCCCGCACTTAGCCATTTTTCTGAAAATCTCCCCGACCGGAAAGCTCAACTTCACCGAACCCCGACAGAACTGTGCATTGTGCAGTCTCAACCCTTAGTGATGTGACCTTACTGCCTAGAAATGTGCAATCATTGTCCCCCAGGGCAGTTGCACTGCACAATTCCACAGCTCAGCAGCCTTCCTTCACCCCCAGAACTGCGCAGCAGTTCCTCCTAATTTGATGTGAACTGCGCACTTCGCACTTTCAATCCTTAAGCTTCTCCCCTTGCCTGCTAGAACCTCGCAATGCGCAGAGAAACCAGCCTCCCTTGGCCTCTAGAACTGCGCAGAAGTGTCGCCTAGTGTCCTCCAACGGCTAAAGCTCATTGACCTTAAGAACTACGCAGATATGTCCTCCAGGTCTCTCTGCTACCCAGTCCCCCTTGTCCTTGAAAATTGCGCAAATCTGCCTCCCAGGGTATAATCCCCCATCCACAAATGACTTCCTAAACTGTGCAATCCTGACTCCCAATGGTGATCTGGAATTTATCCAGGATAAAGAATTAAAGGTATTACAGACTCATGTGCATGGATGTGCCTATGTTACTTTATGCAACGGATCAATAAAATTGTGAAATACATAGACACTAAAGCAGTTAGAGAAAACATAATAGGCAAACATGCAAACACGACAAGTTTAATAAGGAGTTCACCCAATACTCCTGGGCTACGTCTCCTAGTCCAGCCTTTAGTGGTGGCCTCTCTATTATGTTTTCAAAGCAGATTTTTTACAACAGTGAGCTCAATTTGAGTCTCACTCAACAAATATAAAGCAGTAGGACTGGACTTGGATCCCCCAAGTCTCTAGAGTACACAAACTCTCCTTACTGAAACTTGACCGCTGTGGGTCACAGTAGTATGAGCCCAATCTAAGACTCATACATGACAGGCCTATGCCGAGGAGTTCACTTGAACCTCTCAAGCCTTCTCGAGAGTACACAGACTCTCTAACTCTCTTTGGCTCTATCTTGGTGCTGCCTTTGCTCTGGAGGTCAGCTCGACTTACTTTCTTTGTTCTCTGCTCTTAGATTTCTTACTCGCTTTGCTCACTGCTTGCTTTGTTTCTGTTAGTTCGTGGCTTTAAAGCCAATCTGCTTTCTGACTGTTCATTTCCGCTTCCAGGCACTCTGGTTCTCCTGCCTCTGCCCGTTTGAATTCCTCTGTTCGGCATCATCATCATTGTGTAACACCTTACAGGGAGGTGGCCACCTGTTTCATAACGAACTGAGTGTCAGTTCTCTTGGAAATGTTTGAACTGTCGTTATTTTCGTTTAACTTCCCAGAATGCCCACGAACATGATTCCTCTGCCAAGTCTTCGTTCATGTCGGACTTCAAACCTTTATACAACTCAGCCTGTTTACCCCATTGAATCTGGTCATCCATCAGATCGCATTTCCGCCGTCGATCTGGGGGGCCATCAGATCCTACGGTCTCCGTCCATATCGGGCGAGTAAGTAGCATGATGTTTACCCGTCCGATGTGAGCGGTTTTCTCTCTCTTCCACCAGACGCATGGCACCTAGTGTGTGGCATCGGACGGGACTCCGTTGAAATTGCTTACCGCTCGAAGCCCTTCCAATATCCTGCCGGTTTTCATGTGGGACCCGCCTCTGACAGAATCAACGAATTCTGTACGGTTTTTTACTTTTCTAGTCTAGGTCGCTAAGGGATTTTTCTTCTCTAAGGGATTTACCCGGCGATATGTGATTAGCGACTTGTGGCTAATCGCATATCAGAAACCTCCCCCGTTTCTCAAAAAGGCTTCCCGTTTTGTTGTTTCGTGGCAACACGCGTTACCATGGGCCAACAGTCGACACGCTTGACCGAGGGTCCTCGTTGCTTGGCGCTGCTCACAAATTACAACTATTCGAGGATATTTCTGATAAGCTCAAACTTTGTAAGTCTTTGAAACTTTGGCATGAATTTTACAGAGTTATGAAAACTTAGAGAGTTCTTTAGGATCAAATTTGGATCACGGCCTTCCCACTGAAAAATCTTTTGGACCACCAAAAGTTGGTTTTTAAGCATCAATCAAGTGAGGGTACAGATTCCTCGCTTGCCCAATTTCTATCCATTTCGCACTGCTTGGTTTTGAACCTTTGAGTCCAATCCTCAGGTACTCAACATCCCCTCTGCGCGTAGTTCTCACCTTCCTGTCTAGAACTATATCTTCCTGCAACTCATTGAGATATTCAGGTAACAGATCATCAATAGAAGGCAATTGACTCTGCTCTTCGGGACCTTCAATCAATGAAGGTTCAAATAGTCTCAAGCTATCCACATTAACAACTGAGTAGATGTGCATGTAAGCTGGTAAATCAAGGCGAGAAGCATTCTCACCAATTTTCTCAAGTATCTTTAAAGGTCCATACCTTATTAGCTTCAGCTTCTTACCTTCACCTTGCATTCTGTCTTTGTTGATATAAAACTAGACTTGATCACTAACTTGGGAACTATACTCAGTCCTACGCTTATCATGCCTTGCCTTGTACTTGGCTTTGCTCTTTTCCAGCTGTTCCTATACTGCCTGGTGAATCTCTTGGATTTGTTCGATGAACTTGGTTGCCTTGTCTACATCACTGTGTCCATCAACCGTTATGTCTTTACCAAAGACAAAATCCAAAGGAGACCTTGGTGTGAAACCATAACTGGTGTAGAATAATGTTTAGCTCGGTTGTAAGCATGTTGCACATAACATAAATGTTCATCCCAAAGCTTGGGATGCTTGCTGCAATAGCCTCTGGGCAACTGTATCACTGTCCTGTTGACCACTTCTGTTTGGCCATCCGTTTGTGGATGAAACGTTGTGCTCTTCTTCAGTCTTGTGTCCATTAATTCCCACAAACTTGACCAAAATTTCCCAACAAATCGAGTACCTCGATCAAATATAATGGAAGTGGATAACCCAAAATGAACCTGTACATGCTGAAAGAACAACTTTGCAGTTTGTTCAGCGATAATCTGTTTGTTAAAAGGTATTAAAATACACATTTTGTTGAACCTATCCACAACAACATATAAATAGTCATGACCTTTTCTAGATTTAGGCAATCCCCCAACGAAGTCCATAGAAACACTTTCCCAAGGATGAGAAGGAACTAGTAGTGGAGTGTACAAGCCTAGTTTTCTATTGTTGGGTTTTCTTTTAGCACACATGGTACACCCTCTTACATATCTAGAAACTATCTCATTCATTTTTGGCCAATAACAAAACCTTTGCAGCTGTGCAACTGTTTTACTTATACCAAAGTGACCTAATATTAGAGAAGTGTGTGCTTCTCGAATTATCTTTACTCTTTCTGTTTGAGGAATGCATAAATTTCCCAAATGATACAAGAGTTGGTCCTTAACATGATAATCCAATTCTTCTACTTGTTTTCCATGACTTAAAGTTTCATGTACATCTTTAAAATCTATATCTTGAGCATATCATTCAATGTAGCTTTCATGCAATACTGAATTATGCTCAAGTATAGTGGATGCATTTATGATTGGTCTGGACAACATATCTACAACTTTGTTGTGTATGCCTTTTTTATATCTGATGACAAGATGAAACTATTGTAGAAAACCCATCCACCTATAGTGTCTTGATTGCTGCAACTTAGTTTGTGAGTGCAAATATTGAAGTGGTTGATGATCAGTATGTATCACTGTCTCTTTGCCCATTAAATAATGTTTCCACTTGTTCACACTCTGTACTAATGCATACAATTCTTTATCATATGTGGGATAATTAATTACTGCAGAATTAAATGTCTCAGAATGGTAACATATGGGTTTATCGTGTTGCATCAAAACTGCTCCCATGGCATAGTCACTGGCATCCGTTTTAATCTCAAATGGTCTTTGAAGATCAGGGAGTGCTAGCACTAGTGTTGTACTACTCTTTTCTTTTAAGGTGTTGAAGGCTTTCTGTTGTTTGCCTCCCCACTTAAACACCTTGTTCAATCATTTTAAAGCATGTAAAGGAGATGCAATCAAGGAAAAGTTAGAAATAAACTTTCTCCAATATTGTGTTGGTCCTAAGAAGCTTCTAACTTCTGTAGCAGATTTGGGTTTAGGCCAATTTACAATGGCTGCAACCTTAGAGGGATCTATCTTCAATTCACCACCCCCTACAATATGACCCAAATAATTCAATGATGTCTTGCCAAATTCACATTTTGAGAGCTTAAAATAAAGGTTCTCTTTTTTCAAAACATCTAGAGTATGTTTGACATGCTTTAAATGTTCTTCCCATGTTTTACTAAATATAAGAATGTCATCCAAATATACAATGAAAAAATCATCTAAAAGGTCTGAGTACATCATTCATTATTCTCATGAAAGTAGCAGGAGCGTTGGTTAAGCCATACAATCCCTGCTTTGTTTTGAAAGTAGTCTTCCATGCATCTTGCTCTGCAACTCTGACTTGATGGTAGCCACTATGCAAGTCCAACTTGGAAAAATAAACAACTTCTTTCAACTGATCTAATAGATCATCTATGCGAGGAAGGGGATAACGATTTTTTATCGTTATCTTATTCAGTACTCAGTAATCAATGCACATTCTCCATAAGCCATCTTTCTTTCTCACCAAGACAATTGAAGACCCACAAGGCGGTGTGCTAGGTCTTATGAACCCTTTCTCGAGCAGCTCCTGTACCTGCTTCTTGATTTCTGCATTCTCTAAAGCGTACAACCTGTACATTCCAATGTTAGGCAATGGAGCATCTTGCTGCAAATTAATATCATGTACTATTTCCTTTTTGGGTGGCAGACCTTTAGGTTTTTGAAATAGTATATCATATTTTAAAACAACTTTTTCTCAATCAACTTGTTGTTTAGCATTACAGCCCTCCAATACATTGGTTTTGTCAAGTTTATTTTCCTTTACAACCATCAGTAAAAGTTGTTGCATGAATTTACAATTCTTTTCGTCTGCCCTGAGTTTATGCGAGTATAATTATTCTTGAGTTTATGAGCTCTTACAATATATTTGATTTCATCATTAATGAGTTAATACTTGTTTTCAGCTCTATAGAAAATAGTTTTTCTATCATACAAGTAAGGACTTCCTAAAACAGTTCCACATATATCCAAGGAAACAATATCTAACTCAACCTCATCTACAAATGTTGACCCAAAAGAAAACCTAAGTCTACATTGTCTAGTCACTTGTAGTTGTGCTTTATCACATAACCAACCTAATGGATATGGCTTTTTGTGAGGTGTGGTTAGTAATCCAAACTTCTTTACAATTGCTTCAGAAATTAAATTTACTTGTGAGCCACTATCAAACAAAGTATCAATCTTTTGATGCTTGGAAACGTCTCGAATGAAAAAGCTCATGCCTTTTCCTCTCATTTTCTTCATTGTCAGTAGATTGTGCAGAATTACTAATAGATGCTTCAGAATTTTTACCTTTTATACCTATGGCTACAATTGTTGTTTCATCCCCTGAGTCTGACCCCAAATCCTTTTGAATAGCTGCAGCAGTCTTCTTCTTCTTGTCGTCGTACTTCTTGGGTTTCAGCTCCGGATGCAAAATCCATCAGTGTTCATCATCATGCCCATCCTTCTTACAGTGAGTGCATGAAGATTTGGTCTTTTGTACAGTGTTTGTCTTCCTCTCTTTCCATTTCTATTTTCTTTTCTCCTTATTCTTGCTTGCAGTGGGTTTTGATGATCCCCCAACTTCTGGGTTCACATTGTTGCCTCTAGCCTCTAGATGTGTAGCTTGAACAGATACCTCATCTATGCTAGTGGGATTAAACATGAGAATTGTGTGCCTTAAGTAGTTGTGTAGACCACCTATATACTTCAGCAGAGTTTCAGGTGAGTCTAAATAAATTCCTAGAATCAAAGCTCTTTTCCTAAATTCTTGGGTGTAACTTTGTATACTTTTCCCTTTTAATTGTCGAAGAGTTTGCCAACTCATCACGGCTTGCTGCATATAAGCTAGTGGATAGAACTGTTTTTTAATTGCAGAAACAAATTCACTCCAGACAAAAAGAAATTTACCATGCTTCTTCATGTCAGCTCGTGTCTTGCCTTCCCACCATACCAAGGCATAGGCTGGCCAGCTGAATCTTACTATTGTTTGAATCAATGCTCTACACTCTGCAATAAACATCAATCTGTCTAATCAAATTATCCAGCTTCTCTGCATTCAACTCTCCATCATATATTGGTAAATCAAATTTAACATCTAATTTAATCAAATATGTCTTCTTTTTGTTTTCAGGGCTACTAGGAGGTGTGGGAAGTTTTTCTTCTTTCCCTTTGCCTTTAGAGTAGTCATGGAGGAGAGATTCTTCTGCTCCTTTATCTCGTTTGGCGTTTGATGCATCTTCTTCTCTACCTTTCTTAAATTCTCTATACATTTCCTCTACCATGGCTCGCATGGTCATGAAACTATCCATGAATTGAGGGCCTGATTCCAAGGGACTTTCTTCTGACATTTTCCTCTTAGGATAGACTCTTCCAATTTCAGGGTTAGTTTCCACCAACTCTCCTTCTCCTAATTTAAGTTTTCATCTAGTTAGCATTCAACAACAAAACACGGCACAAACTTGTCTAACCTTAGTAACCTAGAGCTCTGATACCAGTTGATCTAGAATTTATCCAAGATAAAGAATTAAAGGTATTACAGACTCATGTGCATGGATGTGCCTATGTTACTTTATGCAACGGATCGATAAGATTGCGAAATACATAGACACTGAAGCAGTTAGAGAAAACATAACAGGAAAACATGTAAACACGACAAGTTTAATAAGGAGTTCACCCAATACTCCTAGGCTACGTCTCCTGGTCCAGCTTTCAGTGGTGGCCTCTCTATTATGTTTTCAAAGCAGAGTTTTTACAACAGTGAGCTCAATTTGAGTCTCACTCAACAAATATAAATCAATAGGACTGGACTTGGATCCCCCAAGTCTCCAGACTACACAGACTCTCCTTACCAAAACTCAACCTCTGTCGGTCACAGTAGTATGAGCCCAATCTGAGACTCATACATGACAACCCTATGCCGAGGAGTTCGCTTGAACCTCTCAAGCCTTATCAAGAGTACACAGACTTTCTAACTCTCTCTGGCTTTGTCTCCATGTTGCCTTTGCTCTGCGAGTCAGCTCGACTTACTTTCTTTGTTCTATGCTCTTAGCTTTCTTACTCGCTCTCCTCACTGCTTGCTTTGTTTCTGTCAGTTCGTGGCTTTAAAGCCAATCTGCTTTCTGACTATTTGTTTTCGCTTCCCGACGCTCTGGTTCTCCTGCCTCTGTCCGTTTGAATTCCTCTGTTCGACGTCATCATCACTGTGTAACGCCTTATAGGGAGGTGGCCACCTGTTTCATAACGAACAGAGTGTCAGTTCTCTTGGAAATGTTTGAACTGCCGTTATTTCCATTTAACTTCCCAGAATTCCCGCGAACATGATTCCTCTGCCAACTTATCGTTCACGCTAGACTTCAAACCTTTATACAACTCGGCCTGTTTACCCCGTTGAATCTGGTCATCCATCGGATCGCATTTCCGTCGTCGATCTGGGGCCTCCAGATCCTACGGTCTCCATCCATATCGGGCGAGTAAGTAGCACGACGTTTACCCGTCCGATGTGAGCGATTTTCTCTCTCTTCCGCCGAACACGTGGCACCCAGTGTGTGGCATCGGGCGGGACTCAGTTGAAACCGCCTACCACTCGAAGCCCTTCCGATATCCTACCAGTTTTCGTGTGGGACCTGCCTCTGACGGAATCGGCGAATTCTGTACAATTTTTGACTTTGCGGGTCTGGGTTAGTTGGGGCTTTTTCTTCTCCGAGGGGTTTGCCCGAAGATATGCGATATCGCTAATCACATATCAGAAACCTCCCCCATTTCTCAAAAAGGCTTCCCGTTTCGATGTTTCGTGGCAGCGCGCGTTACCATGGGCCAACGGTCGGCGCGCTTGACCGAGGGTCCTCGTTGCTTGGCGCTGCTCACAAATTACAATTGTTCAAGGATATTTCTGATAAGCTCGACCTTTATAAGTCTTTAAAACTTTGGCATGAATTTTACAAAGTTATGAAAACTTAGAGAGTTCTTTAGGATCCAATTCGAATCAAATGGCCACTGTGCAATTTTTCTCCTCAGTGAGGATTGTGCTCAAAAGTTCCTCAATCAAGCCTAAGTTGTGCTACATGCATCTCAGTGATCATCCTCTCTCCCTGTCGCCTGGAACTACACAATGCGCAGTTAGTAAGCCCTCTCTCTCCCAGCCTGTGACCTGTCTCGAGCTCAGTTCATGGATAATAATGCATCATCTTAAACTAGGGAGTTTTTGGATTGATGTCGTCCCGTCATGAGTGAATTGCAGGAACAGGTACACTGTCAAATCATGGTGAGATGATGAAGAAAGAGGAGGAAGCATGCTTGAAGGCTCACTTGTAATTGGACAGACAAATGAACCTATCAAGAGCAAGCAAAAGGAACACATGTATTGAACCAAATCTTAAGGCCACAGATCATTGAAGGCCCTGCATCATCAACGTATGCAGAGGAGAGAAAGCATATCCAAGAACACATCTATCACTCAACAACGACAGCGAATTGACATTCCCACATCATCAAGTCAGTGCATGTCAGCAGTGTCATGTCAAGTCCTGTCATGGGTTATCATATGCCACATCACTATTGTGAGCCATGTATATTGTAAATCAAATGTATTGTAAAATGGAAGTCTAATGGACACACATGAATATGAAGAGTCATGTCAGTTGAAAAGTCATAGGAAGTTGAATAGTCATGAGGGTAGTCAAAGAGTCACAAGGGGTAAGCATCACCCTTTGGTTATATATACCCACTCACTATATGAGCACGGGACTTTTCACCTTGGCTCCTCCCTCAAAACATTAGAGGGTTCAGTTAGTTCTTTTTGGAGCAAGGAGTGGCTCCAATGTCCCACCACTGGGGCTAGTGATGTATAATGTAAATGTGTCTTGGAACTTTACATAAGTCTGTTCAGGCCAGCACGTTTCCATGCATGACTTATAGATGTTTGTAAGACTATTTTGTGAGCGTTTGTATTTAATGTTTGCTTTCACATGTACTAAGATAATTGAACTATTTCAGTTGTATTAGTGCTTATCTTGTTGGGAATGTGTTGTAATGGTTGTCACTGTTGTCTCATCCTTGTGGACTATTTCACAGGATACTAGACAAACTTTTCATTTCTTGTCGGTTATAACGACCGTCACATCCCTTGTGGATTACTCCACTAGATGGTAGACGGACCTTCCCTTGTTCATTGGTTGTAACGATTGTCGCATCCATTGTGAACTATTTTGCTAGATGTTGGACGGCTCTTTCTGGTTCATGTGTGTCACTTCCTTGGTCGTACTATTACCTCTCACTTAGAGGCTCATTTTTCTCCCCCGTTTTGTAGTAAGAGAACCTAGACACAATTGCATTACACACTCACCAGGAACTCACCTTGTTTTTTTAAGAATGCCATTGCATCACTCTCTTGTGCTAACAGCTAGAGCTTAGACAAATCTTTAATTATTTGGCAACCAGGCCATTATATCGAATGGGACTCCTACGGCAAACGGTGTGAAGTTTGATTAGGACCTCATATCGGGGAGATCCCCTAAATGTTGGCAGGTCCAACACCGTCAACATTTATGGCACTAGAAGGAGTGTATCCAGTATTATATGGTTGATTGTCCCGCCGACCCCAATCATCCATCTTCTAGTCAAGGCAGTAACGTTCACTCCCTCTCCCCTACTTGCAACTCCGAACTTGGTAACTCTTCACTGCCCAGGCCCAAGCATGAAATCCTGTACCATCAACTTCGGGTTGTCCACCCAATCGCTCGTCAATTTGCAAAAGTTGTTGGATTAATTCCGGAAGTAATCGCTCTTCCGTATTCTCAAAAGAAGAACAATACCACCCCCACAAGAGTAATGGTCTCCTCTATTGAAGAAGTGATCCTCGCCACTCTTGAAGAACTAACAGAGGTTGTAGAAAGGGAAGAGGAGCCTCCACTCTTTCACGGAGGAGGAGGTAATCCCTTACTCTCGGGGTTCAAATTCCGACAAGGGAGGCAAAGAGGAAGGAAACGAAGGAGAACAAGAGGAAGAGGAACCAACAGATTCAGAAGAGGAAGAAGAGGACTACGAAGAAGACAACATGGCATACCAAAATCTAGATTGGATGACTCAGGGCCCACTGGCACTTTTGGTGTCCTGCACAAGATGCCAAGACACGTGAAGAATCTCTTGACGAAACATGACCCTAACAAGACATTGAAGGTTGAAGATCACTTAGACAATTTTTACGTACATCTACAAACACTTGAGGTACGTTATGATGACGTTGCATGTAGATTGTTTCCATGTACCTTGGATGGTAGAGCAGCTATATGGTACCACAACCTTCCTCCAAACTCCATCCAGAATATGAGGGAATTCAAAAGGATCTTTCTTGAGAAATTTGTTGAAGATAAACCCTTGCCATGTTATTGAAGGAGTTAGGTAGTCCTAAGATGGAGCAAAAGGAAAAGGTTAAATATTTCGATCAAAGGTTCAACCGCATCTTGAACAAGTTTTCGGACGACACAAAACCTCATGACTCCATCACTATCAACTACTACATTTCTGCCTTGCCAAACCGTATTGTACAGTTTGTCAAACGAACTGTGAAACCAACATTAACAAAAAATTATGAAGAGGCTATTTCTGTAGAGAAGGACCTGCGCGCGATTAGAGTCATCACAGATGATGAACCCACCAAGGACTCCAAGGACATAGGTAAGAGGTCCCAGGCCTCTGTAAGCATGGCTTAAGAAAAGGAACCAAATGATTTGGAAAGCCTTACTCATCTCGTCAAGCCCCCGACCACCGAAATGGGCAAACTCAAACAGAGGACAAGCAAGATTGCTGTGAGCAATAGGCCCCCCATATACTTCCTCAAAAGGAATGCAGCTTCTGGCAGCAGCAGCAATCAGCCCGCGAAATCTATGCAAAGTTCCAGTATGATTCTGAACAATGAGAAAATTAGCACGAATTTGTATTGCAAGTTCCACGATAAGCATCATTCGAAGAAGACGTGCCCACAATGGAACCAAGGCATGAGCAGTGTCGTTGCACAAATTATTCACTCGGTCATGTTTGAGGAACACGCTGAGCCCGATGAAGATGAAGAAGTTGTTGTAGTTGATGAAGCTCCAAGCACTGGGCATGCAGTAAACATGTATCAGTGTGTTCTTGCAGCCCAGAAAAGTATTGTCGATAAGGAACCTTCAAGTGATCGTTCGGCCTGAAAGTAGAGTAACTTATACAACTTGAGAAGTCAAGGGCCGACCATTGTGATCGAGGTGCTGAAACAGAAATTCAAAGAAAATTTGTTAATAAAACTGAGTCCTCCGGCTAACCCAACACAGAACACTTAAAGCAAGTCCGAGAAAACAGTTCCAACGAAAAGTGTTTTCACCAACAATAAAGACAAAACCATTCCATCGGAAACCATAACCCAGCTCCATCCCTAGGCACCTCAATTAGTCTTCCCCAAGTGGATTACAACATTGTAGAAGATATGAAGAAGGTTCATGCGAGCATCTCCCTGTTCGAACTCACAAAGATCACGAGCTAGCAGGACATCATTTTACAAGCACTTGGGCAAACTTCTACCGGTAATGCTACCTCTTCAAACAAAGGATCTATCAAGTCTCCTGACGCTCTCGCATCTGTGATTAATGCACTCCGCCTGGAGGCAAACACACTATGCCTACCATTCTCGTTAACATTTGAAATCTTTAACTTCAATGTACACAATTGCTTGATTGATTTCGGTGCATCGGTTAATGTCATGCCACTCTCCAAGGCCAAGAAGACCAATGTTCAATTGAACAAGACAGATGCACAGATCATCCAGTTGGACAGAACTCATGTTCCAGCAATTGGTGAACTCATGGATGTCATCATCCAGTTATTAGTTGACGGACAAGTTCACTAATGCATCAACATTGTAATTATGGACATTCTGAAAGCTTTTGGGGTATTACTGAGCAGAGACTGGTCAAGCAAGCTGTAAGGATACTTTGCCACTGACTGGTCACACTTATGGCTTCCGTACAGAGGCAGGAACAATTAGATCCTGGTAGAGTCAGAGAGATACGTGAAGCACACCATGACTCCCTTGAATGGGCATAACAAACCGTTTGCTTTCGCAGAACTTGCTTTCGGCAATTGTTTTCTAGAAACACAGTTTGGGTGTTATCTTGTAGAGCCATCCCCAGTTCCATCAGACACACAATTAGACCTTCTATGTCCAACTGGCGATAATGAAATTTGTACAGTTAGCAATAGTAGTGGTAGTAGTACTAGTGCAGTTAGCAGTCCTTGTACAGATGGTATGTGGACAATGTACTTCGATTGATCCAAGACATAGGAGGGCTCTAGAGCTGGTTGTGTTTTAATATTCCTGCTGCAAAGAAAACACTTAATCTCTAGTCGCTTGGAATTCGAGTGCACGAACAACACTATGAAATATGAATCACTCGTCTTGGGCTTACAGAAGGCCATTGACCTTAACGTTTTTGTCCTAAAAGTGGTAGGTGACTCTGAAATCGTGGTGCATCAATTACGTAACACTATACATTGTGTGTCACCTCATCTTAAGAGTTATCAACAAGAGGTATGGCGACTCATCTCTCGCTTCCAAGCTTTCAATATTATTTCAGTACCAGCAACGCGTAACGCAACTACGGATGCCTTAGCAAATGCGGTTGCTAGGATGTTACCGTTAAGGGATGGCTTTGCTATTGAAGTTTGTATAACCCATCTGTCCCAGATAACATAACCAACTTACACATTTTTTATGATGATCAACAGATACTGTACTTTATGGCCAACGTTGACATATTTAAAGACGCAACAATTGATGAGGACGAGCACGAGCAAACACTGCTGAACACAAGCAATGGAAACCTCATCCCTAAGGGTGTGGTATCACTGGAAAGGTTGTATGATCTGCATAACCACTTCTAGGAACTTGTGAATGCCAAGACCCACAGTGCTACGTTGTCGCATGAGCAAAACAATTTAGGAAGGAAGAAAGATCCAAAGTATGTTAATCTCAGTACTTGTTGCACACCATAAGAGCGACAAGCCTTTATCCGCATATTCAAGCAATATTGTGATGTCTTCGCGTGGACATACGATGATATCAAGACATATGACACGCAAATAATCCAGCTTGTGATACCAATCAAGGAAGGGGCCAAGCCTTTTCAGCAAAAATTAAGAAAAGTTCATCCAATGCTTGAGCCCTTCATACAAAAGGAATTGAGAAAACTGATGGATGCTTGGATCATTTACATGGTTTGACATTCAACATGGGTATCCAACTTAGTCCCTGTGAGATAGAAGTTCGGGGAGATCCGCCTGTGCATAGATTTCCACAATCTCAATAGTGCCTTGGACAAGAATAATTACCCAGTGTCGTCCATGGAGCAGATATTGAAAACAGTATCTCGGGCCGAAATGTTTTCTTTGCTAGATGGATTCTAGAGTTACAACCAGGTTCTGGTAGCAGAACCTGATATATTAAAAACTACATTCCGTACTAAATGGGGCATGTTCACATTTTGACGAATGTCATTTGGGCTAGTCAATGCTAGTGCAACGTTCCAACGTGCAATAGGCATCACCTTCCACGGGCTTATTAGACAGAGCGTTGTGGTCTACCTCGATGACGTGACAATATTTTCCAAACAACGGTCAGACCACCTAAGCCACCTGAAGAAAACTTTTGAGCGATGCCGAAAATATGGGATATCCTTGAACCCCAAGAATAATATATTCGCAATGTCTAAGGGTAACCTTCTTGGACATATTATTGCTAAAAGTGGGATCAAGGTAGATCCAAACAAGGTTCAGACCATCATGCAGATTCCCCACCCAGTGAACAAGAAAGCTATGTAGTCTTTCTTGGGGAAGATCAACTTCCTCAGAAAGTTCATCTTCGACTATGCTCAAATCGTTAAACCAATATAGGAGATGATCAAGAAAGACAGTCTACAAATGGAATAAAAGGAAAAAGGACGTGTTCACTCGTATTAAGCAAGCCATAGTAGAAGCACTCGTGTTGTACAGCCCAAACTTCAACAAAGACTTCTTGCTCTACACTTTCGCTTCTGACATCTCTCTTGTTGTTGTGCTCACTCAAAAGGATGAGTTGAACAATGAACAACCTATCTCCTTCATGAGTGCAAGCCTGCAACGACCAGAGCTCAATTACCCCGTTGTGGACAAACAAGCTTATGCAATATACAAGGCGGTAAAGAACTTCAGACCCTATCTGTTAAAAAACCATTGTATTATCTTTGTTCCACACCCAGCAGTCAGATCACTGCTTGTTCAGCAAGAGTTGGGTGAAAAAAGGGTGAACTGGATGATCGGATTACAAGAACATGATCTTGACATCAAACCAGTTCACACCATCAAGGGTCATGGTCTTTACAAGTTAGCAACATAAGTAGTCAACGCAAAAGAGGAAGAAGAAGAGCTCGTAGGATGCGTTGAGCGAGCCTCCCCCACTGTAGACAGAAACTCTTGGTATGCAGATGTGCACCAATACCTTAAGCATCACATCGTGCCCTCTCACTTCTCTATGTGGCAAAGGAAGGCACCCTGACTCAAAGCACTGTCGTATCAGTTGGTGCATGGGGTGTTGTTCAGAAAGCACCACAATGGGATATTTCTCAGGTGTCTAGAGACACATGATTCAAACAAGGTTTTACATGATCTCCACGACGGACCAACCGGGGGACACTTCGTAGGCAACACTACAGCGCACAAGGTCATGCGAGCCGTTTCTACTGGCCTACATTATTCAAGGATGCTCATGCCTATGTCCGCAAGTCTCTAGTTTGTCAAAAGTGTGCCGGAAAAAATCAGAGGTCAGCAACCCCGTTGCAGCCCATTGCATTAGAAGAATTGTTCCAACAGTGGGGCTTAGATATTATTAGTGAAAGTTTCCCTCACTCATCGAAGCAGCACTGCTATATCCTAACTGCTATAGATTATTTTACGCGGTGGACGGAGGCAATCCCACTAAAACAAGTGAACAATCAGGAAGTCATCAACTTTCTGCAGCAGAATATCATCTCCAGGTTCGGCGTTCCTATATCACTTGTTTTTAACAATGCAACATACTTTTCCTCGTTAAAGCTTTATGATTTTGCATTGGAAAATGGTATTATCTTGACACACTCTACTAATTATTATCTGCAAGGGAATGGTCTTGCTGAATCCACGAATAAGAACCTCATCCGTATTATCAAAAAGACCATATTCTCTTTACAGCGAAACAAGCATTCCGCTTTGGTGAATGCCTTATGAGTTGACCGAGTCACACCTAAACCTTCTCTGAACACCTCCCCTTACTTCTTAGCGTACAAAAAGAATCCATCCTCCTGTTGAACATCTACTTGTCTACTCTCCAATTGTCCCAAGAATCCCAAGGCAAGCCATGTATTTTAGTTCAAGGAAGGATGGACACTTTGCACAAGCTACAGGAAGAAAGGTTGAAAGCAAAAGAAAAAAATCCACTTCACCAAAGTTGTATCAAGAGATGGTTTGATAGAAAGTCTACATGGAAGAATAGCTTTAGTGTGGGTGACTTAGTCTTGAAGTGGGACAAAGCCCACGAGGACAAAGGCAAACACACTAGTTTCAATCGTTGTGGATTGGTCCTTACACAGTTCACGAAAATCTTGGCCAACACACATATCGTCTTCAATCACTTGACGGGAAGATTGACTCTCTCCCTATCAATGGCCAGGACTTAAAATAATATTTTCAATGAAGATCTAGGGCTGCACCTTGCACTATGTACATAGTCTTTCGTTGTTTACTGTTTTGTTTTCCTTAGTTTTGTGTTGTTTTGCTCATGTAAATAAGTGTTGTGCCTTACTGTGTTGTGGCTTCCAAGTGTGTGTGTGGTTGAAGTTCAAAGAGTCTTGTGGCACTACAACGCTTGGCTAGTCCTCTGTTTGTCTTCCTTGTGTTCTTGCATCTTTTGGCCGATGAAGTTCTGATGGAAAATACAATCCATTCGCAATAAGGGTTTTGGTCCAACCATGAATTTGTATAAAGTCTGAGAACCTCTGCCTATACTCAGTTTTTTGCTTTGGTGTTTTCAGGCTTATCTAACTAGTAAAAATGGAGAAGGGGAAAATCTAAACGAGCAAACCTAAATCAGAGGTCTTTATGTGGTACTCTGAAGGAACAACCTCTCATGCTCTCAATAAGTCGAGATCCCTCTTCCGCCCCAAAATAAGTAAGTGTCGATGCACAATTCTCTTTAAATAAATAAGTAAAGGCGAAAGAAGAAAAAGATTTCCTGTGCAGAGAGGTGAAGCAAGCAACTCCATCGAGGTAATGTCCAGGCTCACTAGCAGTGAAGAAATGCTTGTGTTCATGTGTGACTCCGCCAGGGTACTATCCAGGCCTGCTAGGAGCGAAGCAACACCAAAGATGAAAAACTATACTTTGAAAATCTTAAGCTCATGAGCTTAATTACCCTTCCCAAACCAAAACATTGTGATTATGTTGAATCTTGTGTTGTGTTCAACTGAGAAGGTACAGAGGGGACTGTGTCTGCCCATGGGGTAAGTGGGGAAGCCAAAGTAATATGCACGATGAATCAATACTCCTTGAAACACCAAGGCCCTGCACAAAAAAAAACTAACCAAGACAGAGAAGCTTCAATTCAACCAGTGTGTCACCAAGTGTTGTAGCAGTTGCAACACCCTCCAAAATTTTGGTGTCCACTCAAACTTCGGAGCCTTCCTTGGTCTTTCCCTTGGTTGTTACAAACACTTAAGCTCATTTCATGAGTGAAATGAGCTTTCCTAGAGTCGTTTGACCCTTTTTGCTTGTTGGATCAGTTGTCATCTATTGGCATGTTTGACTGTTTTGCCATGCTTGCGGACCTTTTCTAGTGGTTTCGAAGGTTGGTCTTTGTGTATACGAGTTGTCATAGCTATGTAACCATCCGTCACACTCATACACAAAGTTTTGAGCGTTGTCGCACAAGTGTCGTCATTGTCGTCCTAAAGTCTATCTCAAGTGTCACACTTGTTGCTTCGTGTTATGATACAGTCACACAGAGGGTTATGCTTTGTCTTATTGATCTGGTGGCCTATGTTGTTATGTCGTCGATGTATGCTAAGTATGGTGGCCTATGTTGTTGTATCGTCGAAGTATGCTAAGTGTGGTGTCCTACATTGTTGTGTCGTCGATGTATGTTAAGTGTGTGATCACAAGTTCAAGTTCTTCATGAGTTCATCTTCCTCCCGCACTTAGCCATTTTTTCTAAAAATCTTCCCGACTGGAAAACTCAGCTTCACCGGACTCCGACTGAACTACGCACTGCGTAGTCTCATCCCTCAGTGATGTGACCTTGTTGCGTGGAACTGCACAATCACTGTCCCCCAGTGCAGTTGCACTGTGCAATTCCACAGCTCAGCAGCGTTCTTTCACCCCTAGAACTGCGTAGCAATTCCTCCCAATTTGACTTGAACTGCGCACTTCGCACTTTCAGTCCTCAAGCTTCTCCCATTGCTTGTTGGAACCCCGCAATGCACAGAGAAACCAACCTCCCTTGACCTCCAGAATTATGCAGAAGTGTCCTCCCTCAGTTGGAGCTCACTAACCTCAAGAACTGCGCAGATATGTCCTCTAGGTCTCTTTGTTTCCCAATCCCCCCTTGCCCCTGAAAACTACGTAGATCTGTCTCCCAGGGTCCCATCCCGCATCAACCACTGACTGCCTGAATTGTGCAATCCCAACTCCTAGTGGCCATTGCACAATTTTCCTCCTCAGTGAGGATTGTGCTCAAAAGTTCCTCAATCAAGCCTAAGTGGCGCTCTACGCAGTCTCAGTGATCACCTATCACCTGGAACTGTCCAATGCACAGTCACTGGGCCCTCTCTCTCCCAGCCTGTCACCTATCCCGGGCTCAGCTCATGGATAATAATGCATCATCTTAGACTAGGGAGTTTTCAGATTGATGTCATCCCGTCATGAGTGAATTGCAAGAACAGGTACACTGTTAAATCATGGCGAGATGATGATGAAGGTGAAGGAGGAAGCATGCCCGAAGACTCGCTTGTTACTGGATGGACAAATGAACATATCAAAAGCAAGCAAAAGAAACACATGTATGCAACCACCTCTCAAGACCAAAGATCATTGAAGACCTTGCATCATCAAGCTATGTGGAGGAGGAGAGAAATCATATCCAAGAACACATCTATCGCTCAGCAGCAGGAACGGCTTGACATTGCCACATCATCAAATCAGTCCATGCCAGCAGTGTCATGTCAAGTCGCGTCATTAGTTGTCATATCCCACATCACTATTGTGGGCCATGTATAGTTTAAATCAAATGTATTATAAAATGGAATTCCAAGGGACACACATGAATATGAAGAGTCATGTCAATTGAAAAGTCGTAGGAAGTTGAACAGTCATGAAGGTTGTCAAAGAGTCACAAGGGGTAAGTATCACCCTTTGGTTATAAATACCCCCTCACTGTATGAGCACCGGACTTTCCACCTTGGCTCCTCCTGCAAAGCATTAGAGGGTTCTGTTAGTTCTTTGAGCAAAGAGTGGCTCCAATGTCCCACTACCAAGGCTAGTGATGCATAATGTAAATATGTGTCTTAGAACTTTTGCTTAATTACAGAAGTCTTTTCAGGCCAGCACATTTCCATGCATGATTTAAAGATGGTTGTAAGACTATTCTATGAACATTTGTATTTCATGTTTGCTTTCACATGTACTAAGATAATTGAACTATTTCAGTTGTTTTAGTGCTTATCTTGTTGGGAATGTGTTGTAATGGTAGTCACTGTTGTCTCATCCTTGTGGACTATTCTGCGGGAAACAAGACAGAGCTTTCCTTGCTCGTCGGTTATAACAACCATCACATATGCTATGGACTACTCCGTTAGATGGTAGACTGATCTTCCCTTGTTCATTGGTTGTAATGACTATCGCATCCGTTGTGGACTATTCTGTTGGATGTTGGACAAGTCATCTGGTTCATGTGTGTCTCTTCCTGGGTGGTATTATTACCTCTCACTTGGAGGCTCACTTTTCTCCCCCCTATTGTAGTAAGAGAACCTACGCACAGTTGCATTGCACACTCACCAGGCAAACTCACTTTGCTTTTCAAAGAATACTATTGCATCACTCTCTTGTGCTAACAGCTGGAGTCAAGGCAAATCTTTAAGTATTTGGCAACCGAGCCATTATATCGGATAGGACTCCTACACCAAACGGTGTCAGGTCTGATTCAGACCTCATATCGGGGAGATCCCCTGAACGTTGGCGGGTCCAACATTGTCAACAGAACCTTAAGACTAATTAAAGGAGCAATTATTGGGGTTTGGTTTTTTTTGTCCTTTGGGTTATGGTTATTGGAAACTATTGATCAATATTTGGAGTAGAAATAGACCACTTTTGAAGAGCAAAACCGGCCTAAATTCTAGTTAGTGTTTTGGGCCAAGGAAGATACCTCAACCTGAGGTAATTTCAACCACCTGAAGTTTGCAATTTTTGGACCCCACTGTGACAATCTGTGATTCAACCTGTGGTATTTCGGCCACCACAAGTCTGCAATTTTCGGACCCTACTATGACAATATTGTGGTTCAACTTAAGGTATTTTGGCCCCTCTGTGGCCTAGAATTTTGATCCTGAGGCAAGAAGATTTGGCCTTCTGTCACAATTTGTCTTGAAGTGAAGAGGTATTTTGAACCTGAGTTTTTACCTTGTTTATGAGTATACTTGGATCAATTTATGAGTAGGTCTTAGATCAATTTATGAGCATAATTGGATCAATCTATGAGTTGGCGTTGGATTAGTTTATGAGCAAAGTTTAGACTAGTTTGAGAGCATACTTGGATCAGATTTTTTATCAGAATTTGAAGTGCTTGTATAGACGATCATGGTGATTCTTTGAAGCAAGCCTTTTGTGCACATACTTCATGTCCTTTGAAACAATCTCAAGGCTTTTGTAGCAACCTGTTTGAAGCATACTTGAAGCAAATTTTAAGTGGACAAACCTGAGCTTGAGCTACCATATAGCAGACTTTGAGACCCTATTGAAGCAGACTTGAAGTTTTCTTGGAGCAGACTTGGAGAAGATCTTGAAGACTTTTTTTGAAGTGTATTTGGAATCAACTTTGGAAAGCCCTTTCAAAAACATCTTGGAGAAGTTGATTTTGAAGTTTATCTAAAAAGGTTGGAGCCTAGGAGGATTGGAGTCCTTGTTTTGACTAAGTTAGTGCTTTGATTTGTTGAGAGGATTAGAGTCATTATTTTGACCAAGTTTGTGCTTGTATTTATTGTGAGGATTGGAGTCCTCATTCAAGGTTGGAGCCTTGAAGAAGTTAGAGATTTTGTTGTACAGGTTGAAGCCTGAATTTTTGATAAAAGAGGATTGGAGTCCTTACTTTCTTCATCAATAAAAACATATTTTGTTTTATTTCTTGTGTTTTGGGTTAACTTGTGATAAAAGAACTTAACTGGCATAATATAACAATTGAAAGAAATATTGATTCACCCCCCCTGTTTCCAACATTTCTTCCCTTGAAATCTCAAACTCCTAACAATTTGGCTAACAAAGAAGACCTAATAGGGGAACAATATTTATGTGCAATGACATTCCATAGGTTTTGCAGGTTAGAAGTTAATAGTACTATACTTGTATAGGATCATCCAAGATTATAAATATTTAGATGAAGGTGATAGCCAAGGCTTTGTATCTAATTTGATCCCATGTAATTTACTTTCCATCTAAGGTTAAAACCTCTGTTTTTATACTATTTTCATAAATAGACATTTTTAAACTTCACAATGTCCATTTTTAGAATATAGCCAAACAACACAGCCTTGATCAGATTAATTTCAATATAAGTGACAGAATGTTGAGAGCTTGGCATAATTCATTACAACATTTGGCTAATCAATACTTGGTATTTAATCCTTATTTGATTCAATACTTATTTGGCATAATTCTGCAATAAACCAACATAGGCAACAGCATTATTGTTCTTTGTGAAAGGTTAATGTTCATGTGCATGTTATATAGCTTATGCAGCAAATAATCTTAACAATGGTACCAAGTAATCTTTAGTATGATATTACTATTACTAGCATGTTACTCAAGGGGCCTTTCATTGTCAAAATATAATATTACTATTATTTGCTTGTGCAGCAAATAATCCAAAGAATGATCCCAAGTAATCTTTAGTATGATATTACCATTACTAGGATTACTTGGTATGATATTACTATTAATAGTATGGTACTCAAGGAGTCCTTCAATGTCAAAATATGTCTGGAGATGGAAAACCCATCTTGTTAGGATCCAACTAACCCTTTATTGCCAAAAATACTGGGTTTTATGTTTTCATCCGTAAATTTTACCTTTTCTTGGATGAATTCATAGTCACTCCATTAGATAGGATTTCCTCAACCGTCTCCATCAGAAAAGGGTCGCTCAACAGAACATAATATATTTGACTCTGTACAAGCCCTTAGTTGTATCAAATGCATGTAACTACACATGCTGAAATTAACATATTAGCAAATCGGAGAGTGGAACCCCTCATTGACTTAAGTCTAAGACTGTTTCGTCAACAGTCTCCATTATAAAAGATTTGCTCAACAGAACATATATTTGACTACGTACAAGCTCTTAGTTGTTATCAAATGGATGTAACTGCACGTGCTGAGATTAACATATTAGCAAATCAGAAAGTGGAATCTTGCACTGACTTAATTTTGAGGAAACCTGTCAATTTGATTAATTGATGCATGGAAGAAACATAAATGTCAAGAATATCAATGATGGACATTCTCTTTATATTTTGATAATCATGAATAGATGCATTATTTTGAGATGTGCGTTCACTTTATCTTTTTAAAGCCATGAATAGACGCATTAATTTGAGACAATTGATGAGCGCTAAAAAATGGATGGAAGAAAGATAAGAAGGTTCACAGAACTCGTCTACCTCTACTTCGTAATTTAACAGATAAATTACAGCATGTGTTCTTATAACAAAATTAACACTAAAGACATGGAAATATACCATATAGAAAGCAATAAAACTATAGTTCTAGAAAAACAACACTAAAGACAAGTTTGATTCCCCAATTTTTATCAAGATAACCATCTCCCAATTTTAACAAGCTTGATTTCATATCTTATAATGACAAAGGTTTTGGATTTTTAATTGGAATTATTGTAAAGTACATGAGTAAAGAAGAATCAAACTTAAAAACGTTTCTAATCAGCAAAGTCCTTACAGAAGGAAATAGTATTGTATACATACATGTAAATGTGTGCACTATTGATTGCCATCAATTTATGAATGTCAGTTTATTCATTCAAACCCCCCATATGGTCGTGCACTTTTAAATTCTTCCCAAGGGCTTATTTAAATATAAACCACAAAGAATAATACAATTGAAAGTTCATTTATGCAAGCAAACAATTCTTAGCTTGCACCAATAAAGATGAATGCTTCTGTTCAAGGAAAAAATAGAACAAGTGATTGATGTTATTTCCAATCCATCAATCCTATTATGAATCCCTCCTCGTAAGAGTTCTGTTATAGTTTATCACTTGCCCAGCCTTTTACGAAATTATAAAATCCAGTAGAGTTTCATTCAAAAATTAGGTATTGTCTGGCTTAGATCCTGCAAGGGCTTCTGTTTTGTCTTCTCCCAGTTTCACACTCTCCACTGGCGGTATGGTCTACAATTTTTAAAGCAATATATATCAACACGTTTGCATCCTTGCTTTTATACAAAAATTTAATAAACATAAAAAAGAATGCCCGTGAAAAATAAGCTCTAATATTGTTATAGAATACACAAATCACTCGGAAGCAGCTCTTTCAAAGTAACAGACACGAGTACTCTGAAAAACAGGTTATAGAAAGCAAGCGTAGATAATGATTTAAGGTAACGTACTGACAAAGAAGAGGCAAAGGAAACAGCGAATAACTTTTTGCAATAATGCAAAACACAAGAGATAACTTCGTGATCTTACAAGCGGGGGACTTGTATGTAATGTTTGAAATATCCAAAAGTAAAATTCATAAACAGAAAAGAAAGAGATTAACCTTTCATGCAGTCCGGTATATGAATGCACGTATAGCAATTAAAGTTCAGAAGTCAAAAGGAGAACCGACATGGTGTGCATAAAACTGTTGCCCAAGAAAATCTCTCTTTTGACAAAATAGTAAAAATTGCAAAGTTTGAAGACCAAGCATATTTCAGATTTGCACTATGCCGAAAGAAAGATAAAGTATATACAGAAAGCATCATTCGTTTCTGTTTTTGAGATTTCCTGAAGCAGTGGGGCAAATACTTTTGGAAATCTCACAACGATTTTCAAGGAAGGTCTAATAGTTTGATACAAGCCAGCAAGAAGTAAGCAAGATTCTGTCTTTTACTTCATTTGCTAAATATTCATAACAATTGGTGATCCAAAGAAAATTAATTTGATCTTTTATTAGAAAATGAGATTATACTGTCTCATCAAAGACATCATAGTTGTGACGTGAGGTCCACAGGAAACTGCATAAATTATTTACTAGTTCCCACGCCAAAAAAAAAAACCCAAGAATAAATGGCTCCAACAATGCACGGATTAATGCTTTTAAAAGTGAATATTTTATTGTATTTTCTTTCTCTCGAGCTATCCTCCTTTTCCACAGCATTGAGAGCAATGTTTATTTTCTCTTATGTAGGTCTCCAGCAGGGATAGATTGCTTTTCATCGTAGAGAAGCATTATGCTACTTTGAGAATCTAGTGCCTACGTAACCACTACAAATGCCAAGCGTCTGATTTATAATGACATTCAAATCATTTAGATTGTTAGTTGCAACTTACAATTTAATTCGTCACTGACCTTGGTGAGTCCTAAGCGTTGTTTATTTTGAATTACTTGGTGTCTAACAGGCTTTCCCATTATATGATGCTAGAGCATAGTAGACTACCGATCTTGGTAGCCCAGAGGGTTAGCTAAACCAGTTGAACCATCCACCCCAGGCATGTTGCCACTAGGGAGGTCACCAGGCACAGGTTCAACTCCAGTCAAGTCACTCAGCATTGCCAGCAGCTATTGTCACTGGTGGTTGGCAAACCTCTATCTGCATATTCCGGAGGAGACTATGGGGTTTCACAAGGTTTTCCTTGGATAAAAAATAGATTGACAATCTTGGCTTAATATTCTTTATATTGTGTAGCTTTATCATCCAACAATGTGTACCTTCCACCTCAAATGATTGCACTTCCACCTCTTCCAGCCCCACACTGCACAGCACTATTGACTTCAATTCCTTTCTGGCTATGACTAAGGGTGACTAAACAACCTACTTTCCATAGTTGCATATCTTTCACTCCTTGTGCATGAAGCTGATTTCTTTGTTGTACCTAGCATGATTCTATTAAAGACTCTTTCTGCATTATCCCCAATTTTGTATATTATCAACTCTCAAATCTTTGTCCAATCCAGAAATGACTACAACTACAATGAACAGAATATGTAAAATGCCATGACAAGATTCAGTGAGCATTACCCAATGTACGTAACATTATTTGTTTAAAGGAAAAAGAACTCACTTCTTAATTTCAGAGGCTGGTTCAACCATTCCCTATAAATATTTGCGGTCATTCTGACAGATTCTTTGTCAATGACACAATCATATAACTCTAAACTTGCAACTTTTAGTCTGGCCATGCATTTTGTAAAATGCCGTCCGCCCCCCCCCCCCCACTCCCCCTCCCCCTTCTTCTGCCTTCATGGTCCTTCTGAAATCCACTTTCCTCTACTTCTTCAACTTCAACTTAGTCCATCAAGGAGCCCAAATTGCAAAACAACAAAACTGGTCAGTCTTCAGTACAGGTGTTTTACACATGGCATCATCACCAAGATTTGACAATCTGTTGTGGCCACTACAACAGCACCCAAAAATTCACCTATTACCAAATTTTTGGGTCCCCCCTCTGCTTGTCCAATATCCTACGGGTTCTGCTTAGGACACTACGTCACTCCAAAAAGCCATTAAGATCATCAAATGTTGAGATTGAGCTCTAGAGAGACTTAGGAGGGAGGTATTGTAGTTTATAGGGACATCAAAAAATTGAGAAATGCCTATGGTGCAGAAGATGTCTCCTAATAGTGCTCAAATGGGCCAACAAGAAACTCAATTGCATCAAATTTGTCCTGAAAACAACCCGTATTTTGAGCAAATAAATCCCAATGTGGAGGAGATTCCATTTGATAGCATATGGATGCACCAGCAAGAAACTTTATTGCATCAACAAGAGTGGAGATAGCCCACTTAGGCATGTCCTGTCCAAAGGACACATAACATGTGCAAGTGAACCATGCAAGGTGTCTCCATCTTCTTCATTGAATAATGGAGTAGAACTATCAAGAGCATCCACAATAGGTGAAAAATCATCTGCAACATGAGGGGTATATGTTCCTTTTAACAAAGGTGTGTCATTTTAAACATGGCAACTAGATGAGCCACTAATGAGAGTATCCTCAAGACTAGATGAGCCATCAATAGTGTCCTCATCAACAACAGGAATCTACCTAGATTCTGTAAAAAGAGTAATTGAGGGGTACTCAAAGGATAGAGAGAGGACTTGTTACCACTCAATTTATCATCCTGTAAGTGTAAAATCCCCAAGCACTAAGATGATAGGTTTGGCCACTGTCACCTCGCCAACCCTCCTCTGCTCTTCAGGCCAGCTCTTCTCCAGCTCAAGGGAAGCTCCCTATTTAGGGTTGTTGGAAATTAAAGTTACAAAGTACAGGTTGATGTAAAAGGTAGTTTCCAACAAAATAAGTTCAAAGAATCTACAAAAATAAGTGGGATGGGAGGACCAAAAATTAGTGCCTAGTTCATTGGGTGGATAGTGTCACAACAAAGTTCAAATGAGAGGTTGTTCTAAAGATGGTAAAGGTACATATGGCTAAAATGCACAAGCTAAAAGTCCCCCCTTCCTTGCTGCCCTGTAATACAGAAATATGGCCAAAGTGTTGCATATGTAGAAAACACCCAATATTTGAAGATATTACAGCTATCAAGAACCATGTGAAAAGTTGCAATCCATGAGTAAAGAAATAAACATATTTATCCACCAAGTTCTTATGATAACAAGATATAGAAGGTGGGAATAGTACACCAACTCCAAACCATGAAATATGATCCAGCTATATCAGCAACAAAGGGAACAATAATGAAACATATGCAAACATCCTCACCCATGAGAAGTTGGTTCTCCAAACACCTCCAAGAGACTTGCCATTAAACTTCAAGGGAAATAAGTCTCCCAAATCCAGCCATTGTTCCCAACCATTTATCATCATTAGGAATACCTCCCATTTCCGTTCTCATATATTGAATAATCTTGTTAACAAATGTTGGATCCTATATTTGTCCAACTACCATGACCCCTTTTAATTATGTTCACTATATCCAACTTATGTGCTTACAATTTATATGTATCTTTAATTATTTAAATATTTTGTTGTGATGGCAATATATTTCATTGGATTGCCATTGGAAACAACCAACGAAGCTCTCTATAATCGCAATCTAAACAACTCTGTTTACCAATTTTGTCTATGTAGCTGACATAAATTTTCCTTTTTTCTTTCTTACCTTGCTCAATGTGTTTTTATAACTCTAGTACTTTCAGGAAGTATTCTAAAGAATGTTAAGCACTACTTCATTTAGCCTTATAGATCAACATGTCTAGCGTATGAAAGTGCTCGCAATGACTAATTGGTGATATTAACTAGGAGCATAACAGAGTGATAAAAAATGTTTTATTGAACATCCCATTTGATTACCATTAATAGCTTTTAACGCGGATGCTTGGCAAAATATTGGTTAGACAGGCACTCAACTTAATATAATTTGAACATGACGATCCAACTTCCAAGCTTGTTATCTGTCCTTGTGCCCTCTTCAAATTATAATTTAACATGCCATTTCAATAATCATTTCAATCTGGAAAGCATCTTCAAACTAAATAAAACATGTTATACAATAGCCAAACCTGACTCAATTAAACAATCCAGAAGACTTGGAATATAAAGTAATCCATTGAGGATAAAATATAATATATTGAATAAATTGATATGGTTTGGTTATAAATAACAAAACCCCTATAAATACTAGGTTGGATGCCCTTTCATGAATAATCTTAAATCAGGCCCCAACTAACAGACATGTCCTTTCATAATTATTAGTTATACTTATTAATTATTATTATTATTATTATTTATTGATATACTTAAGTTCATAACGTTGCCTTCCCATTTAGAAATGCTTTGTCCTTAAAGCATATTAATTAAAAAGGTTAATGTATTTTTTTGTCCCGTAATGTATTTGTGTCTTTCCCAATTCTTGGGACTGTCATCTTAGATGATACAAGAAAATATGAACTTCCAAGTGCTACGAAAAATTGTCAAACTGAAAAATGATCTAACCATCCCAATTCGATATTATGTGGAACCCTGCACTTACTTGATACCTGAGATGAATTGTTTCCCTAAGATTTAATTGTGTTGGCATCAATATTTTTCGGAACGTAAGTCAGTTGTTTTTGTCCAAGGTGATATTGATATGATGACCGGTTGAGATGTCTGCTTTTATGATTTGGATGTTGATAAAGAGTTCTTGTAACCCAATTTTCCTTATCGTGCTTATGGTGATTTCTTGATTTACTTCAGAAACTAATGTTGCTAAGTTGGTTATGGAATCTTCACTTGGAATTTTCATTGTTTGTATTGCAGCATCTAAGTATGTTTTCAAATTTCAATTCAATTGAATTGGCATCTTTTGAGACATAAGATTAATAGGATCTGTATTTGTTCCCTTCTCCTCAACTTAGAATCTGAAGGCTTCGAAGTTTTTGTCTGAATAAGTTTTTCTCTTATGTTTTTCAATGACTGCTTCATAGCCTTGGATTTCTTGACTTGAGATATCTCTAAAGTCTTTTTATGAAGGTATTATTGATTCTGACTTCATTGTCATGTCCTAGAATGTCATCATCTTCTTTTTAGAGGGAAACATCAAAAAAAAATTCTCCATGTTTGACATGAAGGTACCCAATTTTTTAAACCATCGATCTCTTCTTCAAGACAAAGTTACGACACTAAATTGAGATATACATTCATCGTCATCTATTATTGTGAATTTCAATCTCTTCTTTAAACATAGTTACCACACCGAATTGAGATATACATTCATAATCATCAATTATTACTTGCAAGTTCTTAATTTTGAATTCTACTTCAAAATAAGAGGCTTCATTCTCAATTCTATTTGATTCTAGAATTAATAATTGATTTTCCAAATTAACGTCAATATAATTTTCCACCTCTTCCCCATCATAATGTATGACTGCATGACACCCCTTAATCAAATGGTTAAAGACCATAGAGAAAGGACAGTTATGTGTTACCATTATGGCCCTATTTTAACAAATTCGTGCCCCCTACATTGTGGTATATAAGATTTGTTTTGCTAGGCTAGAGTCAAGTGACAAAAATCGTTAATTAAGAGAAAGGGTGACGGGTCCATAATTCGTTAGCTCACAATAGCGAGCAGCCCCTTTCATTATACCATCAAACAGAGAACCATGGACACAAGTGAATGTGGGTCCATATGATTGTTAAATCGATGGACAATTTGACCGATGACCACCTCACATACATAATATGCAATGCCCCTTCCTTACACGCAATGCTTTATATGTACATGAAAGACCCCCTCTCACTATTATAATAATATTTAATTTTCCATCAACATATTTAATTTGCACATGGAAAATGGATTTAGATGAATATAGGGTGGACACACCACTAAGGATAAGTAACTTTATCATGGTATTAAAAAAAATGGCTCATAGGAACAAGAGGAGCACAACACTTAGTGTTTTATATCATTATAATAGAATTGGTGTCTCCCAGGCATAATTATAATAAAAGAGACCATAAGATGAAGGAGTGTTAGGTTAGGCTAACCAAGAGCAACATCCACCAAAGATATGCCATAGGACTAGGGAGCATCCATCACCACTAACCAAAACTTCCAATGAAACCACAAACTCCTAACCCCGTAGGCTCCATAAACCAAAGATGTGCCGCCATGAAGAGATAACCAAGTATGACATCCCACCACACAAATAGCAAGCACAACACCATCCAATCAAGGAGATTTAAGACTAAACCAAAGATCTCCACGATGCACAACTAAAGCAGTGATCTACCAACATCCCAACACTTTGAAGGCTAGGAGTGTAATGCCAACCTGTAAAACAAACCTTATGCATGTGACCAAGGATCACATGCACAATCCTTACATAATATGGTACGTAATAGTGGCTTCAACTTGGGGACATGTGCTCTCAAGGAAAAGTGCATGAGAACCTCTAAAGCTCTGGGCATACTTGCAAAGGAAGAGGAAGGAAGAATGTCATTTTGCGGGATGGATACGTATCACATCCCTAAACACCACAAAAAAAAAACTATTACCTTAATTCAAATGCTCACACTCATATTGAGTTTTATTCTCCTACTCTAATGCTTTCAAGAGCATATTCTTCTACTCCTACTCTATATGAAAAAATGCAAAGAGTTAGGTGAAATATTTCCAGTATAACCATTGTTATCTCTGCTCAGATCACATCACCTTTGAGGGAGGTATGGTTATGCTTGATTTTGATCATAAAACTCAGACTAGATGCCACCTTAGTATGCCTCTTTGACTTAAGGACTGGCCTCAATTCTGTCCTTAGACTTGGCTTTCAAATAGGCAACAATTAGCTCAACGTATGTTTTAGATAGGCCCTCTTCCTATGGCTTGAACTCAGACTCAACAAGCCCTTATATGCAGCCCTAAATCAGCCCTTTAACAACCCTTCCCATGCACAACAAATGCTACCCAAAACAAGTCGAAAACATGGCCCACGACGATGTCCTCCAACAGGCTTGATTACTCTTATTTTGCGGTCTTATAGGGATGCTTGACTTGGCCCTTAGTCTGCTTTAAATTTCCCTTCGAACATGTCACAGATCTACCTCTGCACAGGCCTCAGATCTACCTCAAAATTTCCTCAGATCAGGCCTACGTTGTGCCTCAAATATGGCCAAATTTTTCCTCAAAAAGGACTTAAGACCAGGCCGAAAATTTGCCTTAGAAAGAGTCAAAATTTGCCTCAAACCTCTAAGCCTGTCTAGTGAATCACCAAAGAGATGAAAGATAAAAAACATACAATTTCCTTGTCCCTTCTTCAAATCTTCAACTCTGCCCACGGCGTCGAATGTTAATTTTTAGGGCTAGATTGTTCTCTGCTATAGATAATTGCAATTTTTTAACTTTTCAACATTATCATATAACATTCACCCCATCACATCATTTCATCATTAGCAATTATGTAGAGAGAACAACAAACATCAACAATATAGTGAAACAGTCAAGAACAGTACAAGAAAAACATACACAATAGAGACACCAATATTTAGGTCAGAGGCCAGGGAAAAACACCACAAGGGGGAAAACTCAACTAGATTATTCTTCTATTAGATATTCGTCAAAGTTCAGTTGAGCTACAAAGTACAATGAGATACAATAATCACATCAGGCTTCCTAGAGCCAACCCGAGTCAGTTCACAACTTTGTTTGTGAACTGAATGATTGGATCTCTAATAATCAAACAAATCCAAGAGAGTTGTTATCATATCACTGTCATATGTGCATAGTATACACCACTGTCACTGTCATAGGGGTTCTGCCATCCCTATCATATCATCAAACCGTAGATCAAAGTGTCACTGCCATATCCCAAAGATCACTGTCATGTCAGGGTCACTGCCATAAAGGGTTATTGTCATATCATAAAGGTACAGTCATCATTTAGATCACTGTCACAAATCCAAAGCATTGTTATGAAGATCACTATCACATATCCAAAGCACTATCATATACATTGAGGTTACTGCCATCAAGGTCACTATAGTATTCATCAAAGTCACTGTTATGTAGATCACTGTCATGCACTGAATGATTGGATCTCTAATAATCAAACTAGTCCAAGAGAGTTGTTATCATATCACTGTCATATGTGCATAGTATACACCACTGTCACTGTCATAGGGGTTCTGCCATCCCTATCATATCATCAAACCATAGATCAAAGTGTCACTGCCATGTCCAAAAGATCACTGTCATGTCAGGGTCACTGCCATAAAGGGTTATTGTCATATCATAAAGGTACAGTCACACAACATTGTCATTTAGATCACTGTCACATATCCAAAGCATTGTTATGAAGATCACTATCACATATCCAAAGCACTATCATATACATTGAGGTTACTGCCATCAAGGTCACTATAGTATTCATCAAAGTCACTGTTATGTAGATCACTGTCATGCATTGAAGATATGCCCAAGCATCATTGATACTAACACTGAAAATTAGCTCAAACATTATTGTTACAAAGGTACCAGAATCATGCTATGTATCACTGTCAACTATCTCAAGTTCCTCTACCGTTCATCATTGTCTAGAGCACAAATACCATAGCTCAACCATCACTAGATTAGGGCATAAATAATGTACAAATAGGCCACAACATATCCCATTAAGATTGCACCAGTTTAGGCCTAGGAGGTCAACATCCACAACTAGGGCTGCAAATGCAGTTTGCATACCTCGCTGAAAGAGTCCTCTTCATCACAAAGAAGGGCCGCACATAATAGGATCATTAGGCCACATATATAACCACAGATAAGGCACATAAAAATGTCAAGAGTAGGCCACAGAGGATCCCCAAATAGGGCCACATAGAATGCACAGATTAGACTGCATAAGAACAAAAGTAAGCCGCAAATTAGGCCATTGTTAGGCTGCATGAGGAGCATCCATTAGGTCGTAGACTAAGCCACTATTAGGCTGCAAACATGTTAAAAATATGCAACTGCAATCAAATTCCACTTTGGAAAGCTCACTTGATGGAGATAATGATTGCATTGAATTCCTCTTTTTGGGAGGACCAAAATCGACCTAAAGATCACTCAAATCGGATAAGGGAAAATGTACTTATGAAGAAAAGCCCACATGTGCATATTTCATAAGATCGACCCTAAAGCAAAGTGGACCACCTTGAAAGGCTATAAATATGAGTGCCCTCTACCTCATTTAGACATTATGATGAGACACTCTTACATCTTAGTTTTTGACTCGCACAGGTCTGAGGCTTGTCCGCAGAGAATTAGGTTCGTTTTGAGGTGAAATTACAGGGTCTGAAGCTCGCATCTCTGATTTATGGTTTTGGGCCTCAGTCGCAGGCACAGCAAAGGAAGAAGTTGACCGCAGTCGCTCACACAGAAGCTCATACGTGTGACTAGAGCCTTCCAGTCCAGTCGCACGGACAACTCTCCATCCATGCGACTGGGAATTAGGATTTTCGCAGTCCAGATCTAACCCCAATCGCTCACATGCTAGGCTTAAGGGAGTAACTGGGCAGCGAGAGTCGCTCGCATAACTCCTTCGTGCCACCGGGACCTAAAAGATGAAATCTCAGTCTTGTGAAGTTTTAGCTCGTTGACCACAAAGTTCGACAGTTGAATGCAGACAGTGACAGTTCATTATAGACTTCATAATCAGATTTTTGAGTATATGCTTTGTTGCATTCATTTATGAATGTTGTAGTTGTTTTTGCCTGTTAGTTACATAGATGAAGATATGGATCATTGTACTCTCTTTTGTTGAATCATTTGATGACAATCTAAGAAGGAGAAGTATTTGAAAGTGTTTTCCCCATAGTGGGTTTTGCCCTGGTCTCTGACTAATCCCGGTGTCTCTATGTGAATGTTTCTCTTCTATTGTTCCTTTATGTTCTGCTACATTGATAATGATGATATTGTTCTTTCTACATAGTTGCATATGCTGCTGAAAAATGATGTAAATCTAAATAATGTTATGATGTTATGAGGTGAATTTAATGTGTTAATGAAGAAATGCAATTATCGAAGCAAAGAACAATATAGCCCTATGAAATATTTTTATGGTATCAAAGATGGGCTGAAAAATTAACAATATAGTATGATGACACCATTGATGGAAGCAAGAAGAGGATGGTGGAGACCTAAAAGAATTCTAGGGTTTGAAGAAAACCTTAGGCAATTTGTGTATTAAGGATTGATGGATATTGTGAGGTTAAGGGTTTGAGAGAAACCCTGGTTTATGGAAAAGTTATGAGATATGAAACCTAGCATGAATAATGTGAAGATGCTCAAGCACCTGTGATGGATTTCATGCAGCCATAGATCGGATAGTCCCTAGTAGGCCTGGTTGTTGATAAAGTTGATTGAAATAGTGAAGGCAACGTTGTCATATGGACAAAAGAAAGTGCTGGCTATTGAAGGTTGGTTCAAGAGGGAGAGTATCACCTCTCATTGAAGATAAGTTTTTTCCGATTTATAATGCTTCTCTATATCCTTTACTTTTTTATCTGATTATTGTTTTGATCATCACTTATACTTCTTGCATGTATATTTGAGTATTTGGATGCTTTTAACTTCTTGATGAGATATGATAAGTGGAACCTTCTTGAGGATCGTGGCTAATGCAAGAAGAGGCATCTGATGGAATGATGACAAAGCGCTACAAGTTGCCTATGTAAAATAAGAAGGTGCACAGGTATTTGAATACTACAAGGTATGCATGGTATATTGTTTCAATGTTATGTTTCAGCTGTAAGCCCTAAGGTATGATGAGAATGTCTCCTTCTCAAATGGCTCATGCATGCATATGAAAGTGATTTGGATTCATGGTTCTTATGATGAAATGGTGCACTTGATATTGAACAAGTATTTTACATAATGAATTTCTCGATTTTATGAAGCTACTTGGAAATATTGATTTCTGATATATTGGTATACTTTATGTTTGGCTAACATCTATCATTTTTGGATATCTTGATCCCATGAAGAAGGCTAGCTCCTTGATTCTAATAGATGGTAACTTGATGCTCTTGATTTTGTTTGTGAAAAACATGATAGCCATGATGATAGAAGTGTAACAACGAGATTGATATTCATGATCTTTTGACCGTGGTTATGCTTTGATGTGCTTAGTAATTATGGCATATGGTAAAATTGAATGCATGGATTGAGTTACATGACAAAGAAGTAATGTTGTGATCATGATTCTTGAAGTATGCTCCTATTAGCTATTTGACACTAACCATTGATGAAAAGATCGATGTCATGATGTCATGGTGAAGTAATTGATGCTAACATATATGACCATGATGAATATGTGAATATAGTCTGACTTTATGATCTAACAGATATGTTGATGCATGACAATATTATAGTTAAGTTGATGAATTGAATGAAGATGACTGAAGTGGCTTCCCTTTCAGATGGAGAACCTCTACATAAGATCCTTACTCCTATTACCATTGGCATTAATGTATATTCTTTACTGTTGAAATATGATTTATGGGCATGAATAAGACAAATATTTGACATTGTTGATCTGCAACAAAGTTTTGTTCTGAGGAGAGAGTGTTTTCCCTTGCTCTAAGCTTCAGCACGGAAGCAGGTTTACGTGTGCGACTCTTCCTCTCATCAGCACGGAAGTAAGGTCAAGGGTGCAACCGTAGTCTCCCAACCGCACGTAGGAAGGCCTATGGGTGCAACTATGCCTGTTGGACACAAAATATATATATATAATATATATATATAATATAATATATATATATATATAGATAACAAAATAAAAATTGTGCATGAAGTTAGATGTTCACCTTAAGGAAGTCAATCCTACAGATGTGGAGCAGACAACAAAAAGATCTGCGAGGAAAGTTCGAATGTTTACTATAATATATATATATATATATATATATAGACTAAACTTGTGTTTGCAGGTGACCGGGACAAGCGTATAGATATGTCATTATGTTTGAAGTTTGTGCTACAAGAGTTTGACATGATTTGGCTGATTGATATAGATGAGCAGTGTTTGGAGTTTTGACATGATGCTTGATAATGAGTTAGAACTTTGACTTGATGTTGAGATATGTTCTGGACTATAGATCTCACTATGATAACGCATTTGGGATTTGACCTGATGTCTAATGATTTGAATTGATGACTGATGATTTGACTTGATGACAATGATATGTAGGCATAGTGACCTTTAGTGACTAATATTGGTATTCGATAACGGTTTTGTATTGGCCTCCTTGTTCCTAGCACAATGATTGAAGTATTGATAATTGTGATTCAATGTGAAGTAATCTGACAATGAATGGACAGAACCTGCATACTTATTTTTGGTGTATGCATTTGCATCTAGTGACTTTTATTATGATCATGAGGATGACTTGATGAAATTTGAATTGATATTGTTTGATATATGACAACTTGTTGGCATGGTAAAAGATGAAGTCATGACTTGATAAGAGCTCTACCTGTCACCTGGTCTAAAGAATTTGATACAAATGATATTGATGAGTTTGATATTAGTTTTGATCTGACAACAATGATTCATGTAAGGCTAATCATATTGCTTTGGTAAAGTGTTATGTTTGCAGAAAGCTTTGTGTAAAGCAAGCTCCCCGATCCAAATATGTCTGCATTGACAGTTATCTGGTGAAGCCAAGAAGATGTGTGTTGATTCAAACCTCTACTTCAAAAGTGTTCCAAGGTATGATTCTGATTTTGGTTTTGGTTCTAAATGCTGAAGGTCTACTATTGACAGGGAATGAGCCTCTGATGATCTAAGTAAGAGGGAGATGGCTTCTAAAGCTTGAAATGATGAGCATGGCATAACGAATTGATTTCTATAGTTTGGAAAAAAGATCTATTTTGTGAAACTATTGAGGAGTTTTTGAAGAAGTTGAAATGCAAATCCTTGGACACTCCTATTGAATTTCAAGACGTTGTGAAGAGATATTGTTGAACTTGACTTGGCAACCTACAGTTGATTAAAGCATTGATGTTTCGTTTTGAACACTTGTCCGTATATATATATATATATATTATATATATATATATATATAAAACTGGATGAATTCATGATTGAGCCACTTCATATACATTGAGTTGTCGCCTAACATCCTTCGAGATGCTTTCATGGGATGATCAATTTTTGATATGAGATATTCATTCTATGATATGTGACTACTTGGATGTACTGATGATGATTAGGATATTGACGTGAAGAGCACAATTGGATGTTGCCTTAGTATGAGATCCACCATGATATCTTGGATGAGAGGTCCGTAGCACAACCAAGGTTGAGTACAATGTTGCTAGCATGGCTAGCTGTGAGGAATGATGAAGAAGCTCCTTAAAGAGTCGTCTGAGCAGGATCTGGATATGACATGGATATATTATGATGACAAAGAGTGGGAACTTATTGGTAGAGTCCCGCATATAGATGGGGCATAGATACCTTCATATATTGAGACAGTGTTGATGTCCAAGACAAGCTTAGGCTTCTATTTGGCACCTTCTTGAGAGGGAGGATGACTATGGTATCCTTTTTGTGATATATATGATTATTTATGTTCTAATATGATATTTGATTTGTTGACCTGTATGAACATAATGATCAAGTTGATACAAGACATGAGTATGATGAGAGCATCGTTGATCGAAGACACTAAGCCAGCTCTTCCCCCCTGTCTAAGCTCCCAGGGTGAGGAATTGAGATGGAGGGCTCTTAGGGTTGAGGAAACTCTGGACAATAGGGTATCACCCCTATCTGTTACCCGCAGGGTTGAAAATGTTGCTCCCCTATCTTCATAGGGTCAGAGATGTGTTTCCCCTATCTTGGTCTTTGCATAGTATACCCCAATTGGCATCATACCCGCAAGCTAGGCTCCTTGGGAATATCGCTACTTGTTTGGCCAACAGGTTGAGAGTGTACTTGGGGTGTACAACCCAAGTCGATTATGATGCAAGTGTTCTACCACATGACTTATTAGAGTCATCAATGGGAAGATTGGCAGGGAATAATATGGGTTGAGATAACCCTATTCGGTTCTGGGTTGAGAATAAGCTCCCCAATGTGATTCCAATGTTGAGATGTGCTCCCCTGTGTTTGGATATCCTATTGCTCAATTTGGGGTTGTAGATGTATAGATCCCCCGTGAGATTTTGGGTCAAGAAGTGCTCCTCAATATGGTTCCAAGTTGAAATGTGCTCCCTGATGATATGCTCTCTGAGGATGATGTGGCTCGTAATTTTGACTCCACACTGAGATTCCGGGTAGTAGCCCGATGAATAGAGGGTGGTAGCCTAAGCTCCCCTCCAATAACAAATTCTTCTTCTCTTAGATTCGAGAATGTTCAGCATATGAGCAGGGACAATCAAGAGATAAACAGGGATAAGCAAGAGATGAATTGAGATGATCAATAATGATATGTGATGATGAGATACTTGAGCTGGATATGACTTGTTGACAGGATACTCATGACATGATGCAAGTGGAATTCTCCCTAGTTGTGAGGGAGTGTTAAAAATATGCAACTATAGTCAAATTCCACTTTGGACAGCTCACTTGATGGAAATGATGATTACATCGAATTCCTCTTTTCGAGAGGACCAAAATTGACCTAAAGATCACTCCAATCGGATAAGGGAAAATGTACTTATGAAGAAAAGTCCACATGTGCATATTTCATAAAGTCGGAACTAAAGTAAAGTGGACCACCTTGAGAGGCTATAAATACAAGTGCCCTCTACCTCATTTAGACAATATGATGAGACACTCTTCTATCTTGGTTTTTGGCTTGCACAGGAATGAGGCTCATCCATAGAGAATTAGGTTAGCTCTGAGGTGAAATTGCAAGGTGCGAAGCTCGCATCTTTGATTTAGGGTTTTGGGCCTCAGTCGCAGGCACAACACAAGAAGAAGTCGACCCCAGTCTCTCGCACAGAAGCTCATCTGTGCGATTGGAGCCTTCTAGTCGCACGAACAACTCTCCATCCATGCGAATAGGAATTAGGGTTTCCGGAGTCCAAATCTGACCCTAGTCGCTCGCATAACTCCTCTATGCGACCGAGACCTAAAAAATGAAATCTCAGTCTTCCGAAGTTTTCGCTCGTTGACCGCAGAGTTCAGCAGTTGACTGCAGACAATGACAGTTCATTACAGACTTCAGAATCAGATTTTTGAGTATATGCTTTGTTGGGTTTATTTATGGATGTTGTAGTTGCTTTTGCTCGTTAGTTACATAGATGAAGATATGGATCATTGTACTCTCTTTTGTTTAATCATTTGATGACAATATAATCAAAAGAAGAATTTGAAAGGCTTTTCCCCATAGTGGGTTTTGCCCTGGTCTCCGACCAATTCTAGTGTCTTTGTGTGTGAATGTTTTTCTCCTATTATTCCTTTATGTTTCGTTACATTGATGATGATGATATTGTTCTTTCTACATAGTTGCATATGTTGCTGAATAATGATGTAAATCTAAATAATATTATGATGTCATGGGGTGAACTTAATGTGTTAATGAAAAAATGCAATTATTAAAGCAAAGAACAATATAGCCCTACAAAAAATTAACAAAACATACATCAATAAGCCACATAGAATTACCATTCCATGCTGCATAGATTTACCCTAATAGACCGCAGAAGTAGCCCTTATTTAACCGGAGAAGTTGCCTTCATAATTCCACAAAAAAGACACCACAAAAGGCCAAATTGAATACGTCAATGTAGGAAGTTAGATGCCTATTTATACTTGTTACCATGTCCGAAAGGTCACGGCCATTGGGGGCAAGCGACATGATGAGGACGACTTGATATTTTTACTATATAGCCCATTTCATAATAACAAAATCCTTGAATATAATTTTCAGGTGCTTTAAATATTGGTTGCCCATATTGAATTGAAGATAGCTTGCCACCAAATAATTGTTACATTAATTAATAATAATAATTTTCCTTTTATTCAATTTGCATTCTTCTTGGGGCAAGATGGACTTTCCTTTGGGGCAGTAGGGTTTCTCATGAGAAATTTATCCCATAGTTGCCCCAATTTTCAACACTCCCTCTCAGCTATGGAGAAATTTCCATCTGCATCATAAATCCCATCTCGAATGTACATGTTTGCTACATCATGTCTCGTCTCGTTTCATCTTATCTCATCTCATCTCATAGAAAAAGAACAATTCACAACCGACAATAGGGAAGATCGATTAGATCTTCCAAACCCTACAAGTCACCAAGTAAGTTGCATGACCTTCATCTCAACTACATCAACAAGACATACATCTCATCACAGCTTGTCTTAACTTGTCTCTCCTTCGATCATCAGTTAAACAATGATGTCTCTATCTAAAGAAGAAGAATCATCATAATGGAGCTTCAGCTACCACCCTATATCCACGGACGATAGGGGAGATCAATTTGCCACCCTTTATATCCGATCAACAATAGGCAGGATACCACTAACCATGAGAGGTAAGGATCACACTCTATCCTATTGTCAGACAATAGGCAGGATACCCAACTAGTCATAAGTGACAAAGATAACACATCCTATTGCTTGTTGATCTTCCCACCTTTGTACAAAATTTATGTACTCTGGCAGCCCACTCAATTTCAGTGATTTTGCATCATATTTTTTCGCACAGTCCTAAACTAGAAATCTGACATAACACTTATAAATGCAAATTTGCTTGAAACATTAGGACTACCTCTACCATTTCACGATTTCAGCTAATACAAAATATAAATGCAAGGAACCACTCAAAAAATATACACAAGTACACAGTTATTTTTGGTCAACTGACCTTGGAAAAACCAACAAGGGGAAAATCAGTGCTAAAGGAGGATTTTATTTTGGTTCTTAGAAATTCCTTACAACAAAAATACAAGAAGAAATTTCACTTATCTCTTCCCTTGAAGAAGCTTATCTGGGGTCCTCTTTACACTGAAATTTGGACTATAATTTTCCTTCACACAATACTCTCTCCTTCTAGCACAAATCTTGGCCCCTTGGCAGCTCCTTATGCAAAGGAAATTAAGTCTCTTAACAACCATGAATTTCCCAAAAATTCGGGCTTGTATTACAGCATATGTAAACAACCTTTTTCTGGCTAATATCTCCCAGAATGTGAGCAAATGCACTCTCTGAACACCAACAAAGATTTCACAAATTCCCTCTTGCTTCACACTCAAGTTTCATGTAGATTCCTTGACTTCTCTGACCCAAGAATCTCGCTAGCAACCACCATAAATGTGAGTAGGCTAGCTAAGGAAAATATGGGTTGCTAAAACTCTAACCCACGTTGATATGTTTGCTCAAAAACCCTCGACTTGTCTGCAACCAACGGCAGTCACTGCCTTCACAAACATCAACCTCTCCTGTAGACTTAAACTCAGTCTCTATGAGGATTTGATCTACTAAGGTATTCGTCTTTGATCTCTGTTTTAGAATTTCCAAGCTCTCCTCCTCTTACCTCCTTGCTCTCCTACATTCTCCTCGAGTCCTTGTGAGAAGAAAGAATGTGTTAACTCTTCCTTTTTCTCTTTTTGTCTTCTAGTGAGGAAAACCTAACCGTGGAGATCTAATGGTTGAGATTAAATCACAGCTCATTAGATCAAGGGTAGAGATCAAGTCCACCCCCTCACTTAAAACACTCCTAGGCACCTTTTTAATGTTATGTACTTTGAGCACTTTTTTCTCTTATAAAGTGATTTTTAAAACATTAAAGTCACTTTCATAATACAAAGTGCAATTTAATACTTTCACATAAAGTCACTTTATAACCCATGTGACTTTAATAAATTAAAATACATGGTACACAACTCATAAAAAGTACTTTAGCTCCTTGACATTAATAAAACACATAATGTCACTAGACGAAAGGTTATTAATGTGTCTCCTTAGGCCAAAAGGATAAATGCCTAGGAAACACTTCCTTGGTACTAGTTTTCTCAACAACCTTGACAATCAAGAGTCAAGTGGTAGAACACTTGCATCCTCTCTAACTTGGGAGAGATACATGACTTACTAGTGGTAAGGATCACACACTCCCAAGTCTTGTCACTGATTGGTCAGACGGGGAGGGACAATCCCAACAAGCCTAGCTTGTGGATAGGATGCCAACTGAGGTACACTCTGTCAAATCCCAAACTTGATGGTAGGGGAGGATACCCAACTTGTCATAAATTACAAGGATTGCGTACACCCTACAGTGACAACAGGCAGGATATTGAACTTGCCATAAATGACAAGGATCGCACATCCTATTGTCCAGGGTTCCCTCAACCCCAAGAGTTCTCTAGCACAATTCCTCTCCTTGGGAGCTCAGACAAGGGAGAAGAGCATATCTCAGTGTCCTCGATCAGTGGTGACCCTTACCTGACAGGGTCACATCCATCAATCCAGGTTGTTCTCTAAAGACCAAGAATGTCAGCAACTGGATCATTTGTTGAAGCCCTGTTGCTTCAATTCCACAACACATCGATGTTGGAGCCTCACTGCTCCCTCTGCAACATATACCAAATATAGTGATATCTAATCTCAAAATGCTTCAACCAGTCATAAAACATGGAATTCTCTAAAAGTTAGTATATCATAGTCATGCCCAGCACATGCTCAAACAACTCTCCAAAGAACTTTCTCAATCACCTTGTCTCATAGCTAGCCATGCTAGCAATAGTTTGCTCTGCCTCAACCGTACTCAAATCAACAGAATTTTGTTTCTGGCTTATCCAGAAAATCATGGCAAACCCCAAACTAGATGTGCTTTTCTTATCAACAACATTTTCAGTCTCAATCAGCATCGGTGTATCCAATGAGTTTCTGGCAATGTGTCTCAGTCCATGATTACTAGTTCATGTAGATATCCAATATACATATCCAAGCTCTATTTGCCTTGTGCTGCAAAGCAAGAATTCATCTGACTGCCGGCTCATCATGGGATCCATACTTCCTTGTCATCATCTCTCCACTACACTGATAATCTCAAGTAGTTGATCACTTGGGCTCCTTAACATACTTCCTTGTCATCATCTCTCCACTACACTGATAATCTCAAGTAGTTGATCACTTGGGCTCAGAGGTCAACAGCCTCTGGTACTGAAGAGATGATCTGATCCTGTCAAAAGTAAATTGTTAGCATATATAAAATCAAACATTAAGGACATACCTTCAACCATGAAGAGTGGTTAGAGTCTACATCAGATAACCAATATTCCAAACATGCCAAGTTCAAGGGCCTTACTAGGGTCTATATGGGACTTCCTTCAGTCAATCATGAGATTTTGTCTCATAACCTCAAAGCTCTTGAGGTAGCTATGCTTCTTACTTAAACACATCATAGAGGATGTCAGCTTTACATGCATCATAGATAGGATCTCATCAGAGCATATTCCTTATCATGGTTTAAAATAGCGGAAGCATCTGACACTGCAATATCTTTGTCATTAAGAATCGTCGATACATGAAGGACATGTTGCTTCTCATCTCAAAATACCTCACTGTTACATGGAAATTTGCTCCTCTGAATAAGAACCCTCTTCAATCATATATATCAATTTGAGGGACAAGATCATTCCTTCAAGGTTTGAGTTCTTGGCCATTTATCAAGTACCACTCTAATCATGGGATGGCTCGACATTCTTCTCGATCTCGATATAGAGGACTTAGGTCCTCACATTTATCAAATGTACCTATTGATCCCAAAACAAGAGCAAGAGCAATAGTAGCAAAGTAAATACATATTGAAAGTATACATGGTGATAAGGCGAGACTCTCTATCTTCTCCACATATAAGAGTGGCTTCTTCATTGTCCTGCACTAGCTCTCTCTTGGAGTTTACCCTTTCTGCATCAACTCCCTCATGGAGTTTACCCTTTCTGCATCAACTCCCTCATGGAGTTTACCCTTTCTGCATCAACTCCTCTTGGAGTTTATTTTCCCTGCACAAGCTCCCTCTTGGAGTTTACTCTTTTTGCATCAGCTTCCTCTTGGAGTTTACTCTCCCTGCACTAGCTCCCTCTTGGGGTTTACTCTTTGTGCATTAGCTCCCTCTTGGAGTTTACTCTCCCTGCGCTGCTCTACATCATGATGATCCTTAAGAAGGATCTGTTTTACTTGATCACATCCTCATCCAATAAATTAGTGAAATAAGCACTCAAATACACATGCAAGAAGAATAAACAATAGTCCAAAATTAATAAATCTAAACAAGAGCATAAAAATAACATAAGTGTTGAAGCATTGAAGGAAGCTATCAACTCCCCATTGATCCTGCACCTTGAACCATCATAGCCCATCAACCATGTGTCAATGTAGTCTGCATAAGAAATGAGCCATCTTGAACACCACCTGAATTCGCATTCCAAATCCTTCATTAGCACCCAAGCTCAAATATCGATGACCACTGAATCTGCAGCATACACTTCTCCTAGGTTTTCTCTGAATCTATCATGGACTTCTTGTTGATTACATCATATCAAGAAGTTTCACACTAGGGTTTCATTGTTATAGGCCTTTACCATATATGAGGCTACTTTGAGGGTTTCTCACAAACCTTAACCTCAATTGTAAGAACAAAGGACTTCCATAGGGTTTCCTTCAAACCTAGCATTCTTTTAGGTCTCTGCCATCTTCATGCCTTTCACTCTGCTTGCTCCAACTTAGGTGTCAACGGGGGTGATCTTCAATGACATTTCTTCAGCCCAGCTCTAATACCATGTTAATTTTTAGGGCTAGATTGCTCTCTATTGTAGATAATTGCAATTTTTAAATGTTTCAACATTATCATATAACATTCACCCCATAACATCATTTCATCATCAGCAATTATATAGAGAGAACAATAAACATCAACAATATAGCGTAGCAGTGAAGAACAGTAGAAGAAAAGCATACACAAAAGAAACACCAATATTTAGGTTAGAGACCAGGGCAAAGCCACACAAGGGGAAAACCCAACCAAATTCTTCTTCTATTAGATATTCATCAAAGTTCAACTGAGATACAAAGTACAATGAGTTACAATAATCACATCAGGGTTTCTAGAGCCAACCCAAGTTAGTTCACAACTTTGTTTGTGAACTGAACGATTTGATCTCTGATAATCAAACAAGTCAAAAAGAGTTGTTATCATATCACTATCATATGTGCATAGTATACATCACTGTCATTGTCATAGTGGTTCTGCCATCCCCATCATATGATCAAACCATAGATCAACATGTCACACTACCATATACCAAAGATCATTGTCATGTCAGGGTCATTGTCATACAAGGTTATTGTCATATCATAAAGGTACAGTCACACAACATTGTCATTTAGATCACTGTCACATATGAAGATCCTTGTCACATATCCAAAGCATTGTTACGAAGATCATTGTCACATATCCAAAGCATTGTTATGAAGATCACTATCACATATCCAAAGCATTGTCATATACATTAAGGTTACTGCCATCAAGGTCACTATAGTATTCATCAAAATCATTGTTTGTAGATCACTTTCATGCATTGAAGATATGCCCAAGCATCATTGATACTAACATTGAAAATAAGCTCAAAAATTATTGTTACAAAGGTACCAGAATCATGCTATGTATCACTGTCAACAACTCAAGTTCCTCTACCATTCATCATTGTCTAGAGCGCAAATATCATAGCTCAACCATCACTGGATTAGAGCATATAAATAATGTACAAATAGGGCACAACATATCCCATAAATACTGCACCAAATTAGGCCTAGGAGGCCATAACCACAATATCCTGACTGCACAAAACTAGGGCTGCAAATATAGTCCACATACCTCGCTAAAAAGAGTCCACGTCATCACAGAGAAGGGTCACAGATAACAAGGTCATTAGGTTGCATATATAACCACGGATAAGACGCATATAAATGTCAAAAATAGGCTGCAGAGGATGGCCAGATTGGGTCGCATAGAATGCACAAGGTAGGCCACATAAGGACAAAAGTAAGCCACAGATTAGGCCACTACTAGGTTGCGTCAAGAGCCTTCATTAGGCCGCGTCAAGAGCCTTCATTAGGCCGCATCAAGAGCCTCCATTAGGCAACAGACTAGGTCGTTGTTAGGACACAGACTAGGCCACTATTATGTCGCATGAGGAGCCTTCAGAAGGCCAAAAACATACCACCAATAAGCCACAAAGAGTTAGCCTAATAGACCACAGAAGTTGTGGGAGTTTCTAAGTCTAATAGTTAGAAACCCTCCATGTACTTTTTGATTTATTCCTTCCCACTTGTTCTGATTAATTAACAAGTTATTTACCATGTAAATACTGAAAATAAACACAAGTACATGCTCAACACATTACAGATTATCAACTGAAGGAAACAGAAACAAGCACACAAATGACACTGTTATTTTTGGACTAATGTCCCTGGAAAAACCCAATGCGGGAAAACCGGTGCAGCTATCTGAGGGTTTGATTTATTAAGAAGTTTCAGAATACAATATGGGTGCCAAATCGAGCTCACCCAATAGAGAAAAAGCTTGGCAGTAGTACCTCTCCTTCGGAGACAGATGCTTTGGCTGAAACCCTGGATAAACAGTCCGGCAGCTCCTCAGCTCCAATCTGCCCCACGAAAAACCCCAGCGTCAGCCTCTAGGGACTGTGTCAGCCTCTTTTGTCCTTTGCGTCAACTTTCCCGGCAGTTCCGGCTGTTCCCGATAGTTCCAGCTTCTGCCCTCTGCGTCGGCTTTCCCGACTGTTCCCGACAGTTCCGGCTTCTGCCCTCTGCGTCAACTTTCCTGGCTGCTGCGCTGATCCTCCCGGCACTATCTTTGCCTCTCTGCTTTTGTATTCACTGCCCCTCAACTGCAACTCCAAATCACTCTCTCAACTTTCTCAGCAAACCCAGCCCCAGAAAGTCGAAATCTTGATCTCTTGGTGTATTCTCCAAGTGACCCTCAAGCCTCCTCTTATACTTTTCCCGTTGGCAAATCAACGGCTAAGATCAAGTCACGAATCAACGACTAAGATTAAATCTGACTTGATCCATGACTTTTGGACCATTCTAACACAGTTTTATATTAATTCACATTAATATTTTAATTTCCCTAAGTTTAGACTCAGGGACTCCATTAAAAATATTAATTATTTTAATATCTCCCAAACTATTTAGAATCTGCCCAAACCCTTTCTGGGTATTGGAGATCTCATGTGCCTTAGCCTCTCCACCAAATTTTGTGGCTAGAGCACATCTGATGCTACCCTAAATCAACACTCCCTCTTAGCGAGGATTGTGCTCTAGCAATACTCCTCACTGAGTATTACTCTAATCATTCGGCATCGGTCCTTGATGCCAGGCCTGTTGCCCATCATCTGCACTGCTGCATCCCATGCCATCCATGGCTCTGCCACTGCCACTGCTGCATCTGTACAACAGCTCCCTCTGCATTTGTGTTCCTGCCCATGGCCCTGCCACTATTGCATCTGCATTACATCCCCTCTCATCATGCTGCATCGTGCTGCCCATAGCACCACCACTGCTAACTGTTGCACTGCAACTCAGTTACTGAGAAGTAAGCAATTGATCTCCCAACTCTGACATCTCTGTTAGGCTAGAGACACTCTCGATGCTGAAGCTCCCTCTGTCGCTGACAATTGCTCCCTCTCTGACCTATGCGCTGCTGCAATAACTCCCTGCATCTCGCATCGTTGCACACCTCTTTGTGCCATCCTACACTGGTGCAACACTCCCGTGCCTCTCTCACTGTTGCAGCCTGCTAGCCTCACACTGTCTTAGGAATCCTGCACTGTAGCTCCCTCTGTCGCTCCATCCGCGTCTATCTCTACTGACATTGCCAGTACTGCTACTCCTTTTTGGGGCTCCCGTAGCAAGGTCTAATCCAAGAGGCTGGGTACCTCGAGGATCCTGCCCCTCATCGCCTATAGTCCGCCTAACTACAGCTTGATGTCGCCCCACTTCTTCTCAAGTGGCACATGAGTACTCATGGCACAATCGTCATCCCTCAAGGCGAAGGCCTTGATATGATGTTTATCTAGAATGGACAGGATCCTGGCTTTCCAGACCACAAAGATGGACGCTCAGTCCAGCCTATCCTGATCCCTCATCCCATTCACGGCCATCTCTCTACTCTTCTATGTCGACTTCTCTGAGTCTCTCTACTTCCCACCTAGAAGTTCTCGGTTCGACTCCTGTTGAGTCTCTCTACTTCCCGTTTGGAAGTTCTCGTTTGGACTCCCTCTGAGTCCCGATTTCCCTCCTGGAAATCCTTTTGCCAACCGTCAAGTTGCCCCTCTTCAATCGTCTGTGCAACTACACCATTGATCTGGATTCCTTGGCTAGAAATCTGCCTCGGCAACAACTCCCTCCCCTTGGTCTTGCCCTATTAGATATTGTTTTGACTACAGTACCCCACCAGCTTCACTCTGCAACTTACCCACAGCCTCCTAAGCCCCAGCAAACTGAAGGTTAGAGCCTCTAAGCTCTGCGCAATCCCGGCACCAGCAAAATTTGCACCTCCTAGCCACGGATGTCAATCCTTCCTAACTAAGAAAGATAGTCGGGCACTGCGTAGGTCGAGTCTGCTCCCCTCTGCCACTGCGCTGATCCTCTTCTCGGCTCAAACTTGATGACGCAAGCACTACGTCACGCCTTCCTTGTTGCTTCTCTGCTAGGAACAGCTTTTGTCACTCAGGGAAACTGTTTTCTGTTGTTGTTGCTCTGCTCGGCTGATGTCCTCAGTTCTCCTATGATCTGCAACCACCCTCTGATACCATGTTGGAGTTTCTAAGTCTAATAGTTAGAAACCCTCATACTTTCTGATTTATTCCTTCCTACTTGTTCTGATTAATTAACAAGTTATTTACCATGTAAATACTAAAAATAAACACAAGTACATGCTCAACACATTACAGATCATCAACTGAAGGAAACAGAAACAAGCACACAAATGACACTTGTTATTTTTGGACTAATGTCCCCGGAAGAACCCAATGCAGGAAAACCGGTGCAGTTATCTAAGGGTTTGATTTATTAAACAGTTTTAGAATACAATCTGAGTGCCAAATCCAGCTCACCCAACAGAGAAAAATCTTGGCAGTAGTACCTCTCCTTCGGAGACAGATGCTCCAGATGAAACCCCGTATAAACACTCCGGCAGCTCCTCCACTCCAATCTGCCCCACGAAAAACCCTAGCGTGAGCCTCTAGGGACTGTGTCAGCCTCTTCTGCCCTCCACGTCAGCGTTCCCGGCAGTTTCGGCAATTCCCAACAGTTCCAGTTGTTCCCGACAATTCCGGCTTCTGCCCTCTACATCAGCTTTCCCGGCAGTTCCCGACAGTTCCGGCTCTTCCCGACAATTCCAGCTTCTACCCTCTGCGTCAGCTTTCCTGACCGCTGCGCTGATCCTCCCGGCTTTATCTCTACCTCTCTGCTTCTGTATTCACTTCCCCTCAGCTGCCACTCCATATCACTCTCTCAACTTTCTCAGCAAACCCAGCCCCAGAGAATTGAAATCTTGATCTCTTGGTGTATTCTCCAAGTGACCCTCAAGCCTCCTCTTATACTTTTCTCGTTGACAAATCAAAGGCTGAGATTAAGTCCCTAATCAATGACTAAGATTAGATCTGGCTTGATCCATGACTTTTGGACCATTCTAACACAGTTTTATATTGATTCACATTAATATTTTAATTTCCCTAAGTTTAGACTTAGGGCCTCCATTAAAAATATTAATTATTTTAATAACTCCCAAATTGTTTAGAATCTGCCCAAACCCTTTCTGGGTATTGGAGATCTCATATGCCTTAGCCTCTCCACCAAATTTTGTGGCTAGAGCACATTCGATGCTACCCCAAATCAACAGAAGTAGCCCTTGTTTGACCACAGAAGTTGCCCTCATAAGGCCACAAAAAAGACACCACAGAAGGTTGAAATAAATGTGACAGTTGAAGGAGGCTAAACACCTATTTATACTTATTTCCATGTGAGAAAGGTCACAGCCATTAGGGAAGTCGAACATGATGAGGCTGACTTGATCTTTTTACTATATATCCCATTTCATAATAACAAAATCCTTAAATATAATTTTCACATGCCTTAAATATTGGTTGCCCATATTGAATTAATGATAGCTTGCCCCCAAATAATTTTGTCACATTAATTAATAATAATATTTTTTCTTTTATCCAATTTGCATTCTTCTTGTGGCAATATGGGCTTTCCTTTGGGGCAGTAGGGTTTCTCATGGGAAATTTGTCCCATAGTTGCCCCACTCGTCAACATCAAACTGCTCCAACAAGTTTTGAGTTGTTTTCTTCTTACACTGATGCCACAAATTGATCATTTGAATTCCCACGACTAGGGTATTTATCTTTTTGGAAGGAGGCCTATTTTAGGGTCAAATTGAACCTAAAAAATATAAAAATTGCCCTTGAAAGGACACCTCTATTGCAAGAGCCGACTTGAAGATTTTGCTATTGATTAATCTTTTTTACCTTAAAAATGAGGATTGTTTTGACTTAATGGAGGTCAACTTGAACACACAAACTTGGGCCAATTTAAATTACAAAAAGATACCTTCTTCTAGGGGCCACTTGAACTATTAGACCATGGATTCTTGGGGAATAAACTGGAGACATACCCATTAATTTGGGGCATCAAACTACGAACTTGAATATCTTTTCAACCAAAAGGACCCATGAGGAATACAACCTATCAAATGAGATGGCATGACGAAGGCTACTAGTCTAGCGTGGTCTTGCATTTAAATTCACTGACTTGTGCACGCATGTCGTCAAACAAGTGCATTGTATCAATGGACCCTTCGTCCTTTGAAATCAATGACAATTTTCATCCAACAATCTCCACCTTTGTCGTTGATGTCAACACTCATGCGCCCCTATCATTATGCTCCCCCTCTCTCCATACTTCCATCCTCTTTCTCTCTCCCTCTTGGACATCAATGGCAAAGGGTGTCTTGCTTTTACAGAGCTACTCCCCCTAACAATATTTCTTCTTCTTTCTCGAAATGTTTTCTTCTCCACCCCTAGTGGGTTTGCTTTCTTGCCTAATCTACTTAGAAGTCCACTTCATGTCACATATGTAGTCCTCGTGTAATATGTCCAAAGTTATGGCATTTAAAGCATTATGTGTTGTACTTGAATGATGGAACAAATGTTGTATACCTTTTTCTAGAGAATTCATTAGGGTTTCTAACTTGTCTACATGTAAACATGCTTCTAGGGTTTTGATGATATCCTTTGTAGTTAACGTTGCCATAACCTTTGCAACCCCTGGCCTTATGCCCAAAATTTGTACATGAATGGTAAGTTTCCGGGGTGTAACCCGCGAGATGAGGGTTCAAATCTCATTGAGTATATATATGACCTGTTGTGTCTTGGCTAGAAGAGTAGTCGACCCCATAGCGGACGTCTCGACTCTTATTGAGGCATAAATTTCCTACTATTGTGCGGCTTGCAGGCGGTTGCACGTAGCCTAGGTTTATAGTGGCAGCCAGTTAGATTTGATCCTGGGTCTGTTCAGGATAACTCTCACCAGTTACCAATTATGCTAGATTTAAAAAAAAAAACAATACCCAAGAAATATATTTGGGTACCTTGGTGAGTTGGATTGCCATGATGGTCTTCTGAAATTGTTCTGCCTTGGAGGAGGTCCAACCTTTTGTTGCTTTTCTTGGTAAGGTATCTTCTTGATAACATTAGCATAACTTGTTGGATTAGCAACTTCACGCTTCTTCTGGTTTTCACTTGGCCTTTTGAGGAAAAAGATTCCACTTTTATTTTTTTCTTCAAATTTCTCCTTCGGGGACTTGGTGCTTGCATGTTCTTTGCATGAAGGTTCACTTGGACTTGATTTGTTGCAGCCAAAAATGTTATCAAGCCCTTGCAAGATTTTCAACTTTTTATTGAGCTTGTTGACTTCAACCCTTAATGATACAACTTCTTCTTTGCACTTCTCGCAATCTTCTTCACTCCCTTTTAGCTGGAATTTGATCACTTCAATTCTTCTTGCTTCTTCAAGTTAGGTCTTCAAGGAGATAATTTCTTCTTTAAGCCTTCTCTCTTGTTGATCAAATTCAGTTTGTAGCTTGATCAAGTCCTCAAATTTTTCTTTAATGTGACTTATCAAAATTTCTTTTGTCCTTTTTGCCTCTTGTACCTCTGTCTTTAAGTGAGCAGCTTCCTTTCTTACTTGTTTTGCATAAAGCTCTTCTAGCCTTTCCCAAAGATCTTTAGCTGAGGAGCATCTTCCCACTTTGTATTTTACAGGATCTGATAAGCCTCTTAGTATGGTATCCATTGCTCTTGTATTATATTCTTTTGACTCCTTTGTGGTTGTATCTCTGGTAACAACTACGAACCATATAAAATCTAGGGCTTTCAAATAGATCTCCATAGACATGCTCCATAATTCATAGTTTGTTCCATCAAACACAGGAGGTGGTGGAGACAAGATAATTGGGTCAACTTGATCTTCACTAATGACTTTAATATGTTTTGGCATTCATTGCAACATAGGAGGTTTCCTTTTTCTTGGAGCATTTGGAGGCTAGCCTTTTTTCCTTTCCCATCTTCGTTCCCGAGATCTGCTTTCCAGCTATTAGATTGTGATGAAGCAACCTACTTTGATCCCAATTGTTGGAAATACCGAGGGAGGGTGAATTAGTAGTTCATAAATTTCAAACAATTTAAAGATCACAGAGCATTAACCAATCACATCACATCAAAGGTACACAAGATTTATATTAGCAATTTATTTATATCTTAAAGGAAGCTACAACTTCCAGTTTTACCAGCCACTACTAGAAGGAGCTACAACCCCTAATTATTTAGCAGTCACTACTAGAAGGAGCTACAACCCCTGATTATTTACCATCCACTATTGGAAGGAGCTACAACCCCTAGTTTACCAGCTCCCACTAGAAGGCAACAACCTTCTAAAGTAAGGTACAACTTCCTTGGCTAGCACCACCCTGCCACCCTTAATAATAAAAGATAAAACAACAATTTTTGGGCTCTCATACCAGAGACAGTGACCCAATCTTATCATTGTCCTCCTACTCAACTACTGTTGCTCATCAACTGATGTTTCACTACATCATCATCACTGAACTTGCACTCATGCAAATTCACATCCTCAAGTTGCTTTCTCAAACACAATTCAATGTGCCTTTAGTCTACCCTATGAATAGCTTCTAACCGCCTCGAACTCAATCTCCAAATCGTACCAATGTACACTGCATTCCACATAACCATATACTACAGGTGTACATGGAAGATTATGATTTTTTTCATTTTTGGGGGGTTTTTTTTTATTATTTTAACAAAATTCTAAGCCCAATCTAGACCCCCCCCCCCCTAAAGCTATTTAAACACCCCATCCCCTCTATTTTACTCACACTATTCATTCGAGTCTCTTGCATTTCTTGAGCTAAGTTCGATAGGAGAATTTGGAGAGTTTTTTGCAGGGTTGTTCTGAGGGAGATTTCTTGCAGATTTGAAACGCTGATTGGAGTCTTGGAGAACTATTGGGTTGGAATATTTTTGAGCTACTTCAAAGATTTATTTTTTCCAAGAGATTTTTGGGTTTTCTTCAGTCGTTTTTGCAGCTGGTGGAAGAATTTTTTTTATTTTGTTGGGGCAGCTACATCGCTGATTTTGGAGCTATTTTTGGAGCTAGTTTTCTCCAAAATATTTAGAGGGTAAATCAAGGAAATTACAGCTCTCTTTTTTCTTCTATTTTTCTCTAAAAATCAGCTATTTTTTCCCATAAAAATTTAAAACTAGAGTGTTCTTATGCAGATTTGTAGGGGCTTCTCTAGCACTGATTTTGGAGGAGTTTGGAGCTGATTTACTTTAGCAAATTAAGAGGGAGATACAAAGTATTTTTTTCAACCATTAATGTTCCATTTTTCTTCAAAAAGCTAGTTTTTTCTTCTCTTAAAATTTTGAAACCCCAGTTTTTTAATGCAGAATTCAGAATTTCATATTTCTTCTATTTTTTCTCAAAAATTATTTTATTTTGCAAGGTTATTTTGAGAGATTTCATTAGCAAATTTCAGAAGGAAATTTTGGAGCTAACTGAAGAGTTTATTTTCAGCTTGGTTGGAGCTTCTTCTCTTCTCAAAATTTACATATCTTCTCTAGGTATTTCAATGTTTCTACTCCTCTTTTATTTTTCTCTAAAAAAAATGTGATAAAATTCTAAAAACCATAGAGTTTTCTATGTAGATTTTTCTATTCTTCCCCCACGGCCTCCAAAAATAAGAATGATCCAGCTTGGGTTCACTGTCATTTAAATGAACAAGGGGTAAAACTCTGCAACTATTGGGGGAAAGAAGTTCAGGGTGGAGGGATCCATAGAATCAAAGAACACCTTAGCACAATGGAGAAGGCAAGTAAAACCTTATGGAAATGTTTCTGATGATCTCAAAGCAGAGATGCAAAGTTTAATTGAATCCTACAATGAAGAGAAGGGGGAAAACAAAAGACTTAAAAAATATAGCCAAAAGTCAAAAGGATGATGCCATGTATAGTGACCCTGATTTTGAAGCATATGTGCCCAGTTTTGAAGAATCCTCTAGTTTCCCTTCTAAAGTTGGAGAGGGTAGTTCAAGTGGTTTGAACTTGAGGAGGACAACAACCCATAAAGGGATTGACTCATTTTTGGTATCCGCACCACCCCTAGTTCTCAAACAACCCTTGAGGAGGGCAACAACCCATAAAGGGATTGACTCATTTTTTGTATCCACACCACCCCTGGTTCTTAAACAACCCTTGATGCTAAATGGAAGAAAATAGAGAAGGAGGTTACATATGAATGCATTGCTAGATGGTGGTATGACGCAGACATACATTTTGATGCTAGTAATTCTACATATTATCAGCCCATGATTGATGCTATAGCTTCATGTGGAGCAAGCTTCAAAGGCCCTAGCTTTCATGATATCAGGTGGCCACTTTTACAAAATGAGGTCCAAAAGATAGAAGAGTACCTTACAGAGTTCAAGCAATCATGGACCAAAACAGGAATGCACAATTATATCTGATGGATGTACTGATGGTAGATCTCGCACCAGACTAAATTTCTTAATTGCTTGTCCAAAAGGTACTATGTTTCTCAAATCTGTTGATGCATCTGATCAGGTGAAAGATGCACAATTGCTATTTCGTCTTTTGGATGAAGTAGTTATGGAAGTAGGGCTGAAAATGTTGTACAAGTTATCACAGATAATGCCTCTAACTATGTTGCAGCGAGAAAGATGTTGGAGGAAAAACACCCCACCATTTGGTGGTCTCCATGTGCAGCCCATTGTTTGGACCTCATACTTGGGGATATTGGCAAAATTGAGTGGGTGAAGAAGCGTGTAGAAGATGCAAAATCCATAACCAGGGACATCTACAACCACTCATGGGTTTTGAACCTTATGAGAAAGCACACAGGGGGTAAAGAAATTGTTCAATCAACCATCACACGATTTGCAACCAACTTCCTTTCGTTGCAATCCTTTGTTCAACAAAAAGCAAACTTGAGGAAGATGTTTTCATGTGATCAATGGAATTCATCTCAATGGAGCAAAAAGACAGAAGGGAAACAGATGGTTGACCAAGTATTTGACAAAAGATTTTGGTCAAAGGTAGAGGAGATTGTGTTATTTAGTGGGCCTCTTGTCAAAGTTTTGCGAATGGTGGATAGTGATAAAACTGCTATAGTTTTTGTTTATGAGGCCATGGATCAAGCCAAGGAACAAATAAAGGTAACATATGAGGATAAAAGACAAAAGTACATTCCTCTATAGAGAATCATTGATGTAAAATAGAACAAACAACTCCATAGACCTTTACATGCAGTCGGCTACTACTTAAATCCAAGGTATGTAATTTTGGATTTTAATTCTCATTGCTTATAAGTTATAAGTTTTAACTTTTACTTTTAGCCTTTAGTTTTCTTGACTTTATGAATATGTTTTTGTTTTCTTAATTTTGAAGGTACCATTACAGTACAAAATTTTGAGGCTGATGGGGAGGTTTTAGGGGGATTGTATAAAAGCATTGAGTGCATGATCTCAGATTCCAAGACTCAAGATCAAATTCATAACAAGCTCTTGAATTTTACTGAGAGTCTTGGTACCTTTGGAATTTCTATGGCTATAAGAAATAAAGCAAAGAGTCCCCCAGGTAAAACTATTAAAATTTGCAAATTCTTATATTAATAATTTACTCATTTGATTTCAACTTTCAAATTCATTTGCTAATACCTTTTTTCCTTCCACTCTTTTTGCAGCCTATTGGTGGCAACAATTTGGTAGTGATGCCCTCAATTGCAAAAATTTGCATTTAGAATTTTCAGTCAAACATGTAGTGCTTCAGGATGTGAGTGGAATTGGAGTGTGTTTGAGCGTATACACACTAAGAAGAGGAACCGTTTGGAGCAAAAGCGGTTGAATGACATGGTTTTTGTTCAGTACAACCTTAGGTTGAGGCGCAATCAATTGTTGAATAAAACCCTTGAAACAAGCAACATTGTCTTGGGTGACATTGATCCAACATCACAATGAGTTGTGGAGAGTCAACCAGCAGCATTTGACAATGAAGACCTTTCTTGGTTGGACTTGGACCCACCCCCATAGGATGCAGAGGCAGATATATCAGAAGCACCAATAGCAACTTCAAGGCCAAGGGAATCAAGTCGTAATCCCATTGCAGACTTGGATGCTACTCATTCTTTAGATGAGGATGAGGAGGAGGATGATGATTCTGATGATGATTGATGATTTGATCATTGATTTGTTATAGTTGTAGCTTGTAGCATTGTAGGATGTAGTATAATAATATGATCTAGCATGTTATTTTGGACTATAAAGGCCTCTTAGAGTCTGCTTCTTGATGTTTGTAACATTTTTGGTTCAGCGATGTTTTGCACTAAGTGTTATTTTGGTTATATGCACTATTACTTGCTATATAAATGAGAACTTTTGCATATTTGTGTATAAATGGTTTGGATTCATATGGATGTACATGAATATGTCTGTTTTTTCTTTAAAATATGAATATTTTGTGTTTTGAGTAAACCGGTTTTTTTTCCTGTTTTTTCCAATTCCGACAAGTTCCCGGTCCACAAGGTTTTTCGGTTCGGTTCGGATAACATTGATTGATAGAGGTTGACTAAGGCATCCCACATCTCTTTATTTGTATCTTTACCTACAACATTAGGGACTACATGATCTCAGAGTCCATATAGAATCATCCTCTTGGTCTTGGCCATTTGCCTTTGGAATAGCCTTAGCTCGTCCGGATCTGAAGGTTCTGCAACACCTTTCTATGCATAATCCTTCACCCCAAACTCATCCAAAAAGAACATTATCCAGATATTCCAAACACCAAAATTTCCAACGCCATCAAGTTTATCTTGCTCTCTCAATCCTACTCCTATGTGTGTCACATCTTTCAACCTTGAAAGTTGTGTGCTAGTTGATTTTTATTCACACCTCTAATACCATGTAGAAATTCCATGAATTTTTGATTTGCTAATATGAACAATCTGACAAAACAACAAAACAAAACAAAAAACACACTTTCTTTTCATATAAACACAAAATTTCTCAACACAATTTGCAGCAGAATAGAACATAAATAAATGCACAATTCACACAAGAGAACACAACAATTTTTCTAGGGAACCCCACTAGGAAAACCCTCGCTTGCTTGAGAATTTTATTGAAGAATGAGCAATAGATCTCTTACAAAAAACCTTGCTTCAACAAAGAATACAAACTGATCTCTCAACCTTGAACCAGTCTTGAAACAACCCTGCAAGATCTTTGATCCTTCCTCTAATTTTTTATGCGCACTAGTAACCCCTATTTCTATGTGCATTTCCTAGAGGAATTGCTCTCCTCTCCAATAATATGCACAAGAATGCTTGGCACCTTTCTCTCACAAGCTCACAAAATTATGATACAAGAATGCTTGGCACCTTTCTCTCATGTACAGGTGTACATGGAAGATATATGATTTTTTTTCATTTTTTTGGGTTTTTTTATTATTTTTCCTAAATTCTAAACCTAATCTAGACCCCTCCCCCCAAAGCTATTTAAACACACCCACTCCCTCTATTCTACTCACACTATTCATTCGAGTCTCTTGCATTTCTTGAGCTAAGTTCGATTGGAGAATTTGGAAAGTTTTTTGCAGGGTTGTTCTGAGGAAGATTTTTTGTAGATTTGAAGAGCTGATTGGAGTCTTGGAGAACTATCAGGTTGGAATATTTTTGAGCTACTTCAAAGATTTATTTTTTCCCAGAGATTTTTGGGTTTTCTTCAGTGGTTTTTGCAGATGGTCGAAGATTTTTTTTTTATTTTGTTGGGGCTGCTACATAGCTGATTTTGGAGCTGATTTTGGAGTTGATTTTCTCCAAAATATTTAGAGGGTAAATCAAGGAAATTACAACTTTTTTTTTCCTTCTATTTTTCTCTAAAATCAGCGATTTTTTTATAATAAAAAATTAAAACCAGAGTGTTTTTATGTAGATTTGTGGGGGCTGCTCTGGAGCTGATTTTGGAGTTGTTTGGCGCTAATTTACTTTAGCAAATTAAGAGGGAAATACAAGGTATTTTTTTCAACCATTAATGTTCCATTTTTCTTCAAAAAACTAATCTTTTTCTTCTCTTAAAATTTTAAAACCCTAGTTTTTTCATGCAAAATTCAGAATTTCATATTTCTTCTATTTTTTTCTCAAAAATTATTGTAATTTGCAGAGTTATTTTGAGAGATTTCATTGGCAAATTTCTGAAGGAGATTTTGGAGCTAATTGAAGAGTTTATTTTCAGCTTGGTTGGAGCTTCTTCTCTTCTCCAAATTTACATATCTTCTCTAGGTATTTCAATGTTTCTACTCCTCTTTTATTTTTCTCTAAAAAAAATGTGATAAAATTCTAAAAACCATAGGATTTTCTATGCAGATTTTTCTATTCTTTCCCATGGCCCCCAAAAACAAGAATAATCCAGCTTGGGTTCACTGTCATTTAAATGAACAAGAGGTAAAAGTCTGCAAATATTGTGGGAAATATGTTAAGAGTGGGGGGATCCATAGAATCAAAGAACACCTTAGCACATTGGAGAAGGCAAGTAAAACCTTGTGGAAATGTTTCTGATGATCTCAAAGTAGAGATACAAAGTTTAATTGAATCCTACAATGAAGAGAAAAGGAAAAACAAAAGACTTAAAAAAAATATAGCCAAAAGTCAAAAGGATGATGCCATGTATAGTGACCCTAATTTTGAAGCATATGTGCCTATTTTTGAAGAATCCTCTAGTTTCCCTTCTAAAGTTGGAAAGGGTAGTTCAAGTGGTTTGAACTTGAGGAGGACAACAACCCGTAAAGGGATTGACTCATTCTTTGTACCCCGCACCACCCTTGGTTCTCAACCAACCCTTGATGCTAAATGGAAGAAAATAGAGGAAGTTGCATATGAATGCATTGCTAGATGGTGGTATGATACAAACATACCTTTTAATGCTACTAATTCTGCATATTATCAGCCCATGATTGATGTTATAGCTTCATGTGGAGCAGGCTTCAAAGGCCCTAGCTTTCATGATATCAGAGGGCCACATTTACAAAATGAGGTCCAAAGAATAGAAAAGTACCTTACAGAGTTCAAGCAATCATGGACCAAAACAAGATGCACAATTATGTCCGATGGATGGATTGATGGTAGATCTCGCACCATACTAAATTTCTTAAATGCTTGTCCAAAAGGTAATATGTTTCTCAAATCTGTTGATGCATCTGATCAAGTGAAAGATGCACAATTGCTATTTCGTCTTTTGGAGGAAGTAGTTATGGAAGTAGGGCTGAAAATGTTGTACAAGTTATCACAGATAATGCCTCTAACTATGTTGCAGTGGGAAAGATGTTGGAAGAAAAACACCCCACCATTTGGTGGTCTCCATGTGTAGCCCATTGTTTGAACCTCATGCTTGAGGATATTGGCAAAATTGAGTGGGTGAAAAAGTGTGTGGAAGATGCAACATCCATTACTAGGTACATCTACAACCACTCATGGGTTCTGAACCTTATGAGAAAGCACACAGGGAGTAAAGAGCTTGTTCAATCAGCCATCACACGATTTGCATCCAACTTCCTTTCGTTGCAATCCCTTGTTCAACAAAAAGCAAACTTGAGGAAGATGTTTTCATGTGATCAATGGAATTCATCTCAATGGAGCAAAAAGACAAAAGGGAAACAGATGGTTGACCAAGCATTTGACAAAAGATTTTGGTCAAAGGCAGAGGAGATTGTGCTATTTAGTGAGCCTCTTGTCAGAGTTTTGCGAATGGTGGATAGTGATAAAACTGCTATGGGTTTTGTTTATGAGACCATGGATCAGGAGAAGGAACAAATAAAGGCAACATATGGGGATAAAAGACAAAAGTACATTCCTCTATGGAGAATCATTGATGAAAGATGGAACAAACAACTCCATAGACCTTTACATGCAATCGGCTACTACTTAAATCCAAGGTATGTAATTTTGGATTTCAATTCTCATTGCTTATAAGTTATAAGTTTTAACTTTTGCTTTTAGCTTTTAGTTTTGTTGACTTGATGAATATATTTTTGTTTATGAGCGCATAATCCCAGATTCCAAGACTCGAGATCAAATTCATAACAAGCTCTTGAATTTTATTGAGAGTCTTGGTACCTTTGAAATTTCTATGGCTATAAAAAATAGAGCAAAGGGTCCCCTAGGTAAAAACTGTTAAAATTGCAAATTCTTATATTAAATTTTTACTCATTTGATTTCAACTTTCAAATTCATTTGCTAATACTTTTTTTCCTTCCATTCTTTTTGCAGCCTATTGGTGGCAACAATTTGGTAGTGAATGCCCTCAATTGCAAAAATTTGCATTTAGAATTTTGAGTCAAACATGTAGTGCTTCAGGGTGTGAGCGGAATTGGAGTGTGTTTGAGCGTATACACACTAAGAAGAGGAACCGTTTGGAGCAAAATTAGTGGAATGACATGGTTTTTGTTCAGTACAACCTTAAGTTGAGGCGCAATCAATTGCTAAATAAAACCCTTGAAACAAGCAACATTGTCTTAGGTGACTTTGATACAACATCATAATGGGTTGTGGAGAGTCAACCAACAGCATTTGACAATGAAAACCTTTCTTGGTTGGACTTGGACCCACCCCCCACAGAATGCAGACGCAGATATATCAGAAGCACCAGTCACAGCTTCAAGGCCAGGGGAATCAAGTCGTAATCCCATTGCAGACTTGGATGCTACTCGTTCTTTAGATGAGGATGAGGAGGATGAAGATTCTGATGATGATTGATGATCTGATCATTGATTTGCTATAGTTGTAGCTTGCAGCATTAGGATGTAATATAATACTATGATCTAGCATGTTATTTTGGACTATAAAGGCCTCTTAGAGTCTGTTTCCTAATGTTTGTAACATTTATTGTTGGACGATGTTTTGCACTAAGTGTTATTTTGGTTATATGCACTATTACTTGCTATATAAATGAGAACTTTTGCATATTTGTGTATAAATGGTTTGGATTCATATGGATGTACATGAATATATATGTTTTTCTTTAAAATATGAATAATTTATGTGTTTTGGGTAAACCGGTTTGTTTCCTATTTTTTTCCGGTTCCGACCGGTTCCTGGTCCACAAGGTTTTTCGGTTCGGTTATGATAACATTGATTGATAGAGGTTGACTAAGGCATCTCACATCTCTTTAGTTGTATCTTTACCTGCAACATGAGGGACTACATGATCTCGAAGTCCATCTAGGATCATCCTCTTGGTCTTGGCCATCTGCCTTTGAAAAAGCCTTAGCTCGTCTAGATCTGAAGGTTCGACAACACCTTTCTATGCATAATCCTTCAGCCCAAACTCATCCAACAAGAACATTATCTAGACTTTCCAAACACCAAAATTTGCAGCGCCATCAAGTTTATCTTGCTCTCTCAATACTACTCCTGTGTGTGTCACATCTTTCAACCTTGAAAGTTGTGTGCTAGTTGATTTTTGTTCACACGCCTCTGATACCATGTAGAAATTCCACGAATTTCAGATTTGCTAATATGAACAATCTGAAAAAACACGTTCTTTTCATATAAACACGAAATTTCTCAACACAATTTGCAGCGGAATAGAACAGAAATAAATGCACAATTCACACAAGAGAACACAACAATTTTTCTAGGGAACCCCACTAAGAAAACCCTCGCTTGCTTGAGAATTTTATTGAAAAATGAGTAAAAGATCTCTTACAAATAACCTTGCTTCAACAAAGAATACAAACTGATCTCTCAGCCTTGAACTAGGCTTGAAACAATCCTGCAAGATCCTTGATCCTTCCTCTGATTTTTTATGCGCACTAGTAACCCCTATTAAATAGGAAAAACCCCTATTTCTATGTGCATTTCCTAGAGGAATTGCTCTCCTCTCCAATACTCTGCACAAGAATGCTTGGCACCTTTCTCTCACATGCTCACAAAATTATGATACAAGAGTTCCTTTGTTCCTCCTATTTAATGCAATTTGAATGGCTAAAATTAGTGAATTTTTCTAATTAAGGAAGATGATTTTGTGATTAATTGAGTTAGCATAAGTTAACTATTCATGCAATTCGTCCTATTTCAAGTCAACCACTTGAAACTCAATCACTCGTGCTTTTTCTCAATCAACTCACACTAGAAGACCAAAAACCTAACCTTCAACTTCAACATCAGTTAACTACATCTTAACTCGTCCTAATTTTTAGGGACACTCCTAAATTTTAGGAACTTGAGCATGCACAAGAAGGAACTCGAATTTGACTCCTTGAATTAAGGCACAAATCAAGGAATCAATTGCTCACTACATTTTCAACACTATGTGCAATGGTTTAGGGCCCAAAGGAAAGGGTCGAGTCTATACAGTAGCATGGATGGGGTTGTGAGCCCTGTTGTGGTAGACCACAGAGAAAAGGGGACTTGTAGGTGCATCTGCAAGCAAGTAGCAAGGTGTCGAACCCTGTGGAAGGGCCAGCCTGAGAGTTTAGCTACCAGCCGAGGCCTATATGAGGACTTTTGGGTAGTCCGCAGGTCAAGAGGAAGGAATTTGGGCCCGACTTTAGGGCCAGCCCTGTGGCAAGAACAACCCACAGCTAGAAGGGTCAGGGTTTGTTGTTTGGAGGTTGGGACATCAGGCAGCAGCAGAAAGAAAGGTCACAAGCCTGTTGAGTACTATCCGCAGCCACAAGCAGGTCCATTGAGGTCTGTGGGAACCCTGTATGAGCGCCAAGAGATACAAGAGGTAGCCTCAACAGGACAGATCAACATAGAAGGAAGTTTGCAGCTGGTCCAAGGATTTGAGGGGGTTTGGCAAGCACCTTGGTGCTACAGCGATATCCTAAAGTGGCAACAGCGAGGTGGTGGGCTGTTGTAGGCTTTCTGTGGTAAAGGACAGCCATAGAAGCATTGTTTGCAGGGCAAAGAGGGCTTGAAGGACCAACCCTCAGCCCAATGAAATTGACAAGTGTTTTGTCTTGTATTTGGGGATCTTTTCCAAGGCTTGTAAAGGGAAATTTTACCTAGTACAGAAGCCCTAGAATTCTTATTAAAGGACTAATAAGAAATCAGTTTTGGTGTGTGTTTTGTGTATGATCTAATTGCTAGTATATTTCATTGTGCTAAAGTTGTTTTAAAGTTAGGCATTTCAGTGTGTTTATGTTTTCTATTTTGTGAAACTATCAAAACATAGACCAGACCTAGGGTGCATGGATTTCTAACAATAGATAGGCATTATACATCATAGTTTTAAAAACCGGCCTAGCTAACCAATTACCGGTCTAACCGGCTAGTTAGTAGGCCCACCGATTGGAACCGGAGGAAAAATCCAGTTTAAGAGGCTGGATGGCGAGAAAATGGCCCTAACTGACTGGTTTAGGACGAAACCGGCTGGTTTGTAGCAAACCGGTCGGCTCCGTCTTAAACCGACCAGTTACTGGCCATGCCCACCGAGGCCCCACTCAGCGCCTTTCTCAATTAGGTTTACGGGTTTTGGAGGGAAACTAAGGGTGCTTTCCCTCCAAAAACACCCTCTCCAAGCCTTTAAGAGGCCCCTCTCCCTCTCATTTGTCTCACACATCTGATTTGGAGTGTTTATGAGTGTTTGTGAGTTTGTTTGTAAGTTTGGAGAGTGTTGAGTTTTTGCTGGAGTAGTCATCTTGGAGTTGGAGTTGGAGCTATTTTGGAGATAGTTTGTCGCTATCAATAGAGTTGGCATCTTCAAGAGGAGGCTAAGGAAGCTAGTTTGCATTTCTAGGTAAGGATTTTCACTTGAAAATTCCTCATTTGACTGTTGTCCATGAATTAAATTATTTTATGTGTTATAAATTTATAAACTTCTCACTTCTATCATCTATGCTATCAAATCTCTAGTTCTATGCTATCAAATTTTGTAGCTTGCATTGGATTTGTTTTCCTAAATTTAGCTTTGGTTTTCCATGTTGCTTAGCTGCAAAAAATAATTTAAATGGCAGATTTCTTTGCAAATTGTAATTATTTCAAGCAAACATGGCTCCTTAAGGAAAGGACAGTGCATGGGCTCATTGTGATGTAATTGATGGAAAAATGATATGCAAATTATGCCATAAATCTATTGGAGGTGGGGGGCTTCTTAGATTGAAACAACACTTGGCTGCGGTAAGAGGCCAAGTAAAGCCATGCGATGCACCAAATGCAGTGTTAGGTCTATTAGGGCAGAATACATTTCCAAGCTTGAAAAGTTTTATGAGGATAAGGCTAGGGAGAAGGCCATCCAAGATGACATTGCAAGGAAGAGGGAATTATTAGAAGCCATGAAAGAGAGCGGGTATGATGACTATGAGATTCAAGACTCAACTTCTATCCCTTCCACCAATGACCCCTTTCACTATCTTCATCCTTCCTATGGCCAACCATCAAAAGGAACAAAGAGAACAAACATCCAAATTTTTTTCTCATCTTCTGCAAACATTGCCTTTTCTAATCCCACTTCCTCCCAGCCAAGTCGTCAACCCACTTTGGATCAACATTGGAAAAAACAATGCAAAGAAACTTCTCATAAATACATTGCTAGATAGTGGTATGATTCAGATATCCCATTTAATGTTGCTCGCTCACCTTATTACCAAGCTATGTGGGACTCTGTTATAGCTGCAGGAAAAGGCTTCAAAGGCCCTAGTATGCATGACTTGAGGGGAGCTCTTTTGCAAAAGGAGATATCTTCCATTGATGGGTATTTGGTTGAGTTTAAAGATTCATGGCTCAAAACAGCTTGTTCCATCGTGTCAGATGGATGGACCAATGGAAAGAACCACACTATCATTAATTTCCTTGTTTCTTGCCCTCAAGGAACCATGTTTTTGAGATCAGTTGATGCATCTAATAAGGTGAAGGATGTAGCCCTTCTATTTGAGCTTTTGGATGACATTATTCAGGAAGTTGGGGAGCAGCATGTTGTGCAGGTCATCACCGATAATGCCTCAAACTATGTTCTTGCTGAAAAGATGCTTGAGTCCAAATATAAGACCATATTTTGGACTCCATGTGCTGCATTGCACATACCTCATGCTTGAGGGCATAGGCAAAATGGAGTGGAGTGGGTAAAAAACATTGTAGAGCATGTCAGGTGCATTACAAAATACATTTACAACCACTCGTGGGTATTGAGCCTAATGAGGAAAAACACTGGCGGCAAAGAGCTTGTTAGGCTTGCAATTACGAGATTTGCAACTCACTTCCTCACATTACAATGTCTCAATGGTCAACATAAAAACTTGCAGAAAATGTTTTCTTCTGAAGAATGGCCTAACTCTTGGTGGGCTCGTAGACAAGATGGAAAAGACACCAAAAAGAAAGTGTTAGACAATTATTTTTGGAAAAGGTCTAGAGAGCTTGTGAAAATTACCGAGCCCCTTGTTAAGGTGCTAAGGATGGCGGATGGGGAAAAATTGGCCATTGGCTAAATTTATGAAGCTATGGATCAGGCAAAGGAGCAGATACAGGCAGCTTACAAGGACAGGTTAGCTAAATATGGCCGTATATGGGAGATAATTGATAACAGATGGAACAACCAACTCCATTGTCCTATACATGCAACTGGGTATTTTTTGAACCCAAAGTATCATTATAAAAATCAGCTAGGAGATCTGCATGATGGGGAGGTCAGAGCTGGATTGATTGATTGCTTGGAGCGCATGGTCCCTACCCATGCAGACCAGTTGGAAATATATAAACAATACATGGCAAGTGGTACCTTTGGCAAAAACTTGGCAAAGATGGCAAGAGATGTGGACCAACCAGGTAAGCAATTCCAATTTCCAATTTGTTTTTCTTTTCAAGTTAAAATTGTTTACGTTGTTTACAATTCAAATTATAAACCAAGTTACTAATTAATGTCTTTTTCTTTGCAGCACATTGGTGGGAGTCATTCGCTGGCCAATGTCCTCAATTGCAAAGGTTTGCAATTAGAGTTCTTAGTCAAATTTGCAGTGCTTCAGGTTGTGAGCACGATTGGTTTGTTTTTGAGCACATACACATGAAGAAGAGAAATCGTTTGGAACAAAAACAGTTAAATGATCTTGTTTTCGTGCAATACAACCTTCGACTGAGGAGGAACCAAATGATAAGCAAAACACTTGATCTAGATCCCATTGTGTTGGACGATATTGATCCAACATCATAATGGGTGGAGGAGACTGAAGATCTTATGTTTGAGGCTGATTTTGATATCGACATGGCTTTAGCGGGGGATGAAGCAGATTATCTGGCGGCATCAGAACCAGGATCAGTAGCGGCATCAAGGAAAGGCAAAGAACCATTGGAAGGCACTAGTCGTGCAGGTCGACAAACTCGTGCTTCCATTAGGTCCACTTCTATTGTTATTGGTGGCATTGATACTAAGGTTGCAGATCAGGCTAAGGCATCCTCACACTCTGAACCAGATGATGTCTATGTAGCTCCTGATGATGATCCTGTGGCTAGTAGTGGTGATGAACTTGGTGATTGATCATGTGTACACTGTAGACTTGTAGTAGGCCAATGGCCTCATAGCTTGCAGCATTGTTTTTCGACTTTATAGGCCATTTAGAGCCTCATTGCTTATGTATTTTGCTATTTTGTCGATGATATGTATTGCACTCGGTGCCATTTTGATATATTCACATTTACATGGTATATAAATGAGCAAACTTTGCATATTTTGTCTCTATTGGCTTGGAATCATGGTTTTGAATCTTAAAAATAGTTTTGTTTCATTAAAAAATAATTATTTAATGTATTTTTCTAAAACTGGTTCGTTTAGACCAAACCAGTCCCGGTTAGACCAATTTCGATCGGTAAACCGGTTCATTAGGTGGACCGGTCCGATCACCGGTTCCAGTTTTAAAAACATTGTTATACATATATAATGCATTCCATATAGGTCCTATGTTTGCAGTTAGATGACCCCTTTTAACTTGTAAGTGTATCTTCCTTTCCTTTCAATAATGGAGTCCTTGACCAATAGCATAAAATTTTGCTCCATTCCTGTTTTGTGGAATATGACAACCTCAACATTTTCCTACACATCATTATCAAGATCAATGCACAAATGGAAAGGAACTGGTTGTTGCATTCTATACAAACTCTTAAGTGCTAAAATAATAAAATCATGATAAAAGGTATCTGTGGTTTGCTTTCCTGACATAAGATCATTGTTTTCATTGACAGTGTCCACATCATCACGGCATGCAATTAAGGAATTCTCATGTACATGATCCAAGTACATCCTCGACTCTATCATCGATGCGAAGGCAAACCAAGCTTGCAAATTGGCAAAAGTCGACTTTGAGTTTTCAAACTTCTATGATTTGAGTTTTCATGGTTGATTGGAAGATCCACAATGGTAATGTTTCCCAATGATGTTTCAAATCCCAAACCTGATCCTTCTTCAAGACACGTTGTTAAATGAATGAGAATCAACAAAACCTGATAAATAGTGGAATGCGTAGTAAAAAGAGAGACAAATTTAAGAGGCCAACAAGGTTGCCAACCTATAGAGAATGACCACAGACCTGATTGTCAGCAGAAAACGGAAAAGGAAAAGCACTACAAAGAATTGAAACCCATACAAAGGAAAACCTAAACCTAAAATAAATTAAAAGCAAAGCTTTGCTTTTAACTCCAAGTATCATCAGGTAAACTGAAGCTAATATTCACTACATGCAACTCATGAAAGTATATTTCTTGAATAAAAGATAGCGAAATAATAAAGAAAACTAAATGAAATAGATATAACTCGAAGAGTCTAGAACATAAGTTAATCACCAAATAATGCAGTATTGAATAATTGTCATTCCTATAAAGGCTCATAAATACTTTATAATCCAAAACATTCACTTACAATATTCATATTAGAATTCAAGATAACGATATATATTAACTGAACATAAATCGAATCAGAGAGATGATGAGTATACATCGAGATTCGAAAATAATGATCATATCTTTAACTCCCATGTAAACCATTCTTATATTCAACACATTAAACATAAAAAGGAAACCATGATAAAACTAAAGAACATACAAATAGAAAACCAAAACAAGATAAATAACTTCAAACTGAACAGTAAAATACATATTATTCAGATTCTATTTCTAAATAAGTGATGAACCCATTGCATAAACTTCATAAATGTCATGTGTTGTTTAACAACTAGTTCAAAGTAAAATAACACTTGTCAATGTGAGATACCAAAAAAACAATGTATGCTTTTTCTTAATAAAATCTTGACCACATAATGGCCATTATTTAAATAATCATTCTAAGCTAACTGTTTCTTTGACCACTTTTGTCCACACAGATCTACGTCCATGTAGAATTGAATCCAAATAGATACGCCTTATACAAATATAATGTTAGTTGTTAGTTCCTAAATTCCATCTATGTCCTATTTATTTTAGGTTTAGGTTTTACTTTACATTGGTTTCAGTTCTCTGTGGGGTCCTTTTCTTTTTCTTTTTCTTTTGCTATCGGCCATTAGGTGTGTGGTTGTTCTCTACAGATTGTCCATCCTCATTGGCCTCTTGAATTCATCTATCTTTTCACTATGCATTCCAATATTTATTAGGTTTTGTTGCCTCTCATTCATTCATTTATGTGTCCTAAATATGGATCTGGTTATGGGATTTAAAATGTCATCAAGAAACATTACCATTATGGATCTTCCAATCAACCATGAAAATCTAAATTTGAATTCCCTGGACACATTCTGCTCTTCTGCAATTTTGTCATGCACAGCTACTATCAAGTCACTTTTTTCATTTGCACTCTCAATATCCAGGATCAAATCCTTTACCCCAATAGCATCTAATGAATTCAAAAATTGAATGATTGATTATGTTTCCTCAATTTTTGAAGACACATCAAGCCACAAATTTTGATATCAATCTGTGCATTGGTTATCAAGATAGTTTCACAATCATGAAACATTTCAAAATATGGACTAAAGTTGCTCAACTGCCCCATAATCCTATCCCAGACCTATTGTTTAGCGTCTACTAGATGTTTTTTTACCTGTGGCTTGACTTAAAGCTTCCTGCAACAATTTGTCAAGATTTTTCTAGGCTTTTAGGAGTGCATCAATGTTGGTGTAATTTCGATTAATCTGTGTTTGCAAATTTTCCATAATAAATTCCTTTTCCTTAAGAGCATCTCATTCAAACAAGCAAATTTCTCATTGTTTGGAATCTTCAAATTCTAAATGTTTTTTGTTAATTCGGAGACCTAGGTCTTGTGCGACATCAATTTCTCCAACATGTCAGCAACATTATCCTTGTAATTGGAGATATTCATGACCTTATCATGATCATCTACTATTAATATGGAAAATGTTTGACACCTGCCTGCTTTGAGAAGCTTTTTTCGCAAGCTACTGCAATAGCTTTTTGTTAAAATTGGCAACTAGGGCCAAAATCCATGTGGGTCTTCTTATTTATGGCAGCTGATATTTTTCTTGGATTCCTCTCGTCGAGAGTGTAAGATTGATCTAAAGATCATCTGATTCCGACATGTATCCATGGAGACATGAATTTATTTCTGTTATGTGACAATTCGTCAAGGTAGGCCAGCAACCAATTTACCCCATCTTATCCTCAACGTTACACTATAAATAGAGGTGGCTTGCAAGTCATTTTAGACACATCTCTTGTGATCTCTTTCTCTCCACTTGTTTGGGTTTTGGTGGAAGGAGAAGTCTCTAAGAGAATACGCTGTCCTAAGAACAGATCTAATCCTAGCCGCAGATCTAAAAAGAGGAAGCCATAGCAGCAGTCTGGCCGCAGTCAAGGGAGGATGATCTAGACGCAGTTAAAGGGGTTCTGTCATGCCCTCATCCGCAATTCTGAAAGAGACTAGGCCACAGTTTAAGGAGGGTTTTATATGCAGCAAGAAGAAGTTCAATTCGCTGCCCTTATGTGCCCTAACCGCAGTCAGTGGAAGCCCTAGATGCAGTCATAGGGTTGGCTCTCATACGCAGTCTAGAAAAGACTCAATTCCGCAGAGAAAGGAGGTTTCAAATGCAGCGAGTACACAGTCTTTGAGGGCCCTTAATACGCTGTTCAAAGGGAGCCATAATACGCTGTTAAGAGAAGCTCCCATACGCTGTAAGTGCAGCACTTATCCGCACAAGAGCAAAGTCACCTAGCCGCTGTCAAGGAAGCTTAAATGCTGTCCAGAAGTGACCTATCCACAGCTAGTGAGGTTCTGTTTCATAGCTAGAAGGAGGCACTATCATTGCAGTCAACAGAGAGAGGCCTCAAGATGCTGTTAAGGAGCCCTAAATGCAGCCAGAATCGCTGTAGGTGACAGCGTTGTATCAAGGTAATGACTGGGTATAAATAACTAGGCCTGTTGCAAGAATCTATAAGTTACAGCTAGCTGCTTTGCCAGGCTGCAAGCCATAGCAAGCAGCTAAGGCTGTTCTGAAGGAAGTTAGGAACATTGCAGTATTGACTTCAGGTGGCAGCGTGGAAGGGGCTAGTTGTCTGACACCGTGGAAGGTAACAGAGTTTCTCCTTGTGCCCTATCTAGAATTACAGGAGCAGGCATTCAGAGGAATATTGCTGCTGCATTGATGATCATCTAAAAGGATAAGTTACAGCACTCCTTGTGACTATTTGAAGTCTGATGATTGGTGCTGCATCCTAGAACAGTCATCATTATCATAATGATGGACTTACTGCTGTTGTCATACAATATCTGATTTGTATATTTGTACTATCTCTCTCTCTGCTTAACTATTGAAGAATATAAGAAGAATTGATCAAGGGTTTCCTCACATTGGGGTTTGTCCCTGGCTGGCGCCACATCTTGTGTGCTCTTGTCTTGGCTTGTCTTCTGATGTTTATGTTTATGTTCTATCTGCACTTTACTATCATGCTGATGTGATTGCTAATCTGGAATTGATATTGAGCTAATATGAAAATTTGAAGTAAATTGCTCTAAGCATAGAACATACCTAAAATTAACATGGTATCAGAGCTAAGGTGAAGACAAAGCCCAAGCAAGAGTGAAAGAGCAATCACCAAAGACAGTTGGACAAGGTCAAAGGCTCAATGGGTTCCTCATCCCACTTCCCGGCTGAAGACAAGCACCGTGAAAAGTCTAACTATCACGAATGGAAGACGTCTCTGGATCTGACATTGGAAGACCAAGAAGTTTTGGATTTCGTGAAGGGTAAAATCCCTGAGCCTCCATCAAATGCACCAGCTGCTACAAAGAACAAGTACACCAAGGGTGAAGTCAAAGCGAAGAAGATTATCAGAGATTCCATTGACAAGCATCTGGTGGCCTACATCTCCGATTTGAACACCTCCAAGGAGATCTACGATAGATTGGTAAGCATGTTCAAGGTTAGTGATGCAAATTTTGTTCCTCAAAAATAAGCTGAAGGATATTAAGAAGGGCAAGGACGAGGATATTCAATCCTACTTCTTAAGGATCACTGAGATCAAGAATGATCTTCTATTGATTGGAGAAATCATATCTGACAGGGAACTTACTATCACTACCCTTGGAGGACTCCCACCCGAGTGGTATATATTTAGAACCACTATTCTCAATAATGATCGAATTCCAAGGTTTGAAGAATTGATGTCGAGATGCATTCAAGACGAAACCAAGATGGTGGAGCAGGAAATGCCTTCTAATAGAGGCAACCCTAGTGCTTTCTCTGCTCATGCTAAAAGGAGAAATCATGCAGGGTCTAAAGGTCATTTCAATGGAAAGCCCGAATCTAAGGGTGGAAGGAAAGGCAGATGCTTTGCTTGCAATAAGTTTGGCCACTATGCGAGGGAGTGTCCAAATAGAAGGGACACATCACATGATGATCACAATCATTCCAGGGGCAACTTCAATAATCGAAGGAATGACAAGTACAATGGCAAAGGAAAAAGGAAAGCAGGACATCAAGATAACAGTCGACCCTCCAAGAAAGCAAGGAACTCCAAGTATGAAGAATCAAATGTTGTTTCTGATAAGCAAAAGGAGCATTATCTTATATTGGCCCTCTCCTCTACCTCTTCTCTAGATACTTTGGGAAATTGGCTTATTAATAGTGGTGCTTCAAGGCACTTCACCTGATATAAGGAAGCTCTCTCTAATTTGATAGAGAAGGAGACAAACTTGGAGACTATTCTTGGAGACGATGCCACCTTTCCCGTAAAGGGTCTAGGGAATGTTACCCTTCAATTGAATGAGGATAATACGTTTCACTTACAAGAAGTTATCTATGTACCTGGTCTCAAGAAGAACCTAGTGTCCATTTCAGCAATGGAAGACAAAGGTTACAAGGTGGCATTCATCGATGGAAAGGTACTTGTTTGGAAAAGAAATTTTAAAGATGCTTTTACTCTTGGGCTCAAAGTTGGCTATTTGTATCAAGTTGCAGGAGGTCCAATGGGGGCCATGTCTTGCGACACATCGCTACCCGATGTGAAACATATGATGACAGGGATGCCTGAATTCAAAGAAGAGCATGAAGGTACATGTCCGAGATGTAACGAAGGAAAACTTATAAGGGGACCATTCCCCTCAAGAAATGATGAGATCACAGATGTGGAACAACACAATGGGTTTGAGGTTCATGACCGGGAACCTCATGTATACAGGTTAAAGAAAGCTCTCTATGATTTGAAGCAAGCATCCCATACTTGGTTTGAGAGGATTTATAGCTATCTGATGAAGCTGAGATTCACTAGGAATGAAGTCAATCCAAACCTTTGCTTGAAGGTTGTGGATGATAGACCTTTCATACTCGTACCCTACAAGGACGACCTCTTCGGGCAAGTATAGACCCTCTCATTTGCAAAAGTAAGAGGGAGTTGGATTCTGAATTTGGAATGCTAGACTGCAAGCCTATGACTACCCCGATGGAGCCTAACTTTAAGAAGTTATGCGGTAGTGTTGCCAGACCTGATTTGGGAAATGCCTCTGAGTTTCGTCAACTCATAATAGCATTGATGTTCTTGGTGAACTCCCATCTAGATATATTTTGCAGTTAGCATGTTGAGCCAATATATGGTTGAGCCTCATCACTCACATTGGATTGGTGCCAAGAATCTTCTAAGATATATTCAGGGCACACATGGACTGAGATACATTGCTGGAGCTATGAGGCTGCATTGTTATTCTGGTGCTGATTGAGCAAGCATTGTGGAGGATCGCAAGAGCACTTCTGGGTGTTGGTTCTCTTTGGGTTCTACTTCGATATCCTGGATGAGCAGGAAGAAAAAGTCGGTTGCTTTTAGCACTGTTGAGGCCGAATACATAGCTGAGAGTATGGCCTCCTGAGAAGCTATCTGGTTGTGAAAGCTCTTCTGTGAGTTGTTTGGACACGTGATAGAACCATCATGATCCTCTGTGACAACCAAAGGGGGATTCGATTGTTGAGGAATCCCGTGTTCTATGATTGCTCCAAGCATATAGTCATCAGGTACCACTTTATCTAGGATATGGTACAACAGGGAGCAAGAAGGCTCCATCACTTTGGGACTGATGTGCAAGTCATCGATATTCAAATGAAGCCCCTAGGAAAGGTCAAATTCTTGACTTTCCGAGAACGACTAGGAGTCGTGGAGAGACCCTCTCCTAAGGGTCCTGTATGATATGGACATTGAGCTCTGGGAGCTCCGAGGGGCTTGGGGGTACTTCTTGGAGCGATGAGCAACAATAGGGTGAGTGGTTCAGCCTTCGCCTAGTGGTTTGCTATGTAGACAGGATGAGTGGTTCATCATTTTCCTGCTGAGACACAATCATAAGGTGAGTGGTTCAGCCTTCCCCTAGTGATTTGTTGTGTACAGGGTAAGTGGTTCAGCCTTCCCCTGGGATTACCCATGGCGACATGTAGGCAAGATGAGTGGTTCATCCTTCTCCTGTTGAGACATCTTACCCATGCAGTGGGGGACTCATGGGAAGTACCTCTCGTCTGGTCAATGAGCAAGGAAATGAGGATAGGGACCATAGTATTGCCGATGGACGCATCATGTACTACCGTACTCCCTATGCTAGGATGATATTGATCTGGGATCAATTGGAACTGACTTCCGATCAGTAAGAGTGGTATGAGACACTTTCTTTATTTGGAATTGGTTTCGGATCAGTAAGACTGGTATGAGACACTCTCTTTATTTGGAACTGATTTCGGATTAGTAAGAGTGGTATGAGACCCCTCTTTATTTGGAACTGATTTCGGATCAGTAAGAGTGGTATGAGACACTCTCTTTATTTGGAACTGATTTCGGATCAGTAAGAGTGGTATGAGACACTCTATTTATATGGGACTGACTTTGGGCCAGTAGAGAATGGTATGATACATTCTCGATCACTTCTTCTTCTTCATAGTTCAGCAGAGCAGAGCACTGCAGGGCATTGCATTGATGGTAGAGATAGTACACTCTAGCAGATGGAGTTCTCCCTAGTTGAGAGGGAGTGTTAAAATTGGCAACTAGGGCCAAATTCCATGTGAGTCTTCATATTTATGGCAGCTAATATTTTACTTGGATTCCTCTCGTCGAGAGGTGTAGGATTGATCTAAAGATCATCCGATTCCGACATGTATTCATGGAGATATGAATTTATTTGTGTTACGTTCCCCCTAATGATGGTCTCACTTTGAAGTCTGAAACGATGGGTTAAAAAAGTCCTTCACAAGTCATTCCACACAATTTCAATACACTCCACCTGTATGGACTCATTATTCAAAAAATTCATCAAGGTCGGCTAGCAACCAATTTACCCCATCTTATCCTCAAAGTTACACTATAAATAGAGGTGGCTAGCAAGTCATTTTAGACACATCTCTTGTGATCTCTTTCTCTCCACTTGTTTGGGTTTTGGTGGAAGGAGAAGTCTCTAAGAGAATACGTTGTCCTAAGAAGAGATCTAATTCTAGCCGCAGATCTAAAAAGAGGAAGCCCTAGCAACAGTCTGGCCGCAGTCAAGGGAGGATCATCTAGACACAATTGAAGGGGATCTGTCATGCCCTCATTTGCAATTCTGAAAGAGACTAGGCCACAGTTTAAGGAGGGCTTTATATGCAGCAAGAAGAGGTTCAATTCGCTGCCCTTATGTGGCCTAACTACAGTGAGTGGAAGCCCTAGCCGCAGTCATAGGTTTGGCTCTCATACGCAATCTAGAAGAGACTCAATTTTGCAAAGAAAGGAGGTTTCAAACGCAACTAGTACACAGTCTTGAGGGCCCTTAATATGTTATTCAAAGGGAGCCATAATATGTTGTTAAGAGAAGTTCCCATACGTTGTAGAGTGCAGCACTTATCCGCACAAGAGCAAGGTCACCTAGCCACTGTCAACGAAGCTTAAACATTGTCTAGAAGTGAACTGTTGTTAATTTTTAGGTATGTTCTATGCTTAGAGCAATTTATTTCAATTTTCACAGTTAGCTCCATATCTTTTCCAGATCAGCGATCACATCAACATTAAAGTAAATTGTACATAGAACATAAACATAAATTGCAGAAGACAAGCCAAGACAAGGGGACACAAGATGTGGCGCTAGCCAGGGACAAACCCCAATGTGGGGAAACCCTTGATCAATTCTTCTTATATGTTCTTCAATAGTTCAGCAGAGAGAGAGTTAGTACATGTACAACAGAAGTCAACACTTTGACTTATCGAGATAAGAGCATAGATCATCTCTAAGAATATGATACATGAGATCAGTTGAAGACATTTTGCTTCAACTAATTCTCCAAGGTGACTCCTTCACCTATCGTTGTGTTGCATTCGTCATCATGTTGCACCTTGTCATGTTGCACCATCTTGCACCCATCATCACTATGTTGCATCTCATCATGCTTCATTAATCATGATTGTATCGATCATTGTACTTCATTATGTACCATTGTTGCACCATGTTGCGATACTAACCTATGTGTTGGTTGCATCTTGCTTGCTTGTTGTCCCTAGCATGCTTGTTGTCCTCTGCATGCTTGTTGTTGTATGCTAGCTATCCCTTGCATGTTAGCTGTAACATTGCATGCTTGGTTTATTTGTTGGTAAGTACCATACAATTGTCCCAATGTTAGTTATTTGTCCCTTACATGTTGCTCTCCTTCAGAGACAAATGCTCTGTTTGTTCCGGCAGTTTCGGCAATTTCGGTTGTTCCTAGTAGTTCCTACAATTCCGAGTATTCCTGATAGTTCCGACAATTCTGGCAGTTCTGGCTTTTCCTAGCAGTTCCAGCAGTTCCCAGCATTTCTGGCTTCTGCCCTCTGTGTCAGCTTTCTCGGTTGTTCTGGAAGTTCCGGCTGTTCCCTGCAGTTCCGGCTATTCCCGACAGTTCTGGCTATTCTCGATAGTTCTGACAATTCTGGCTATTCCTGGCAGTTCTAAATATTTCAGCTATTGCCAACAATTCTGGCAGTTCCGACTATTCCTAGCAGTTCCGGCAATTCCCAACAGATCAGGCAATTCCGGCTATTCCCGGCAGTTCTAGCAGTTCTGACAATTCTGGCTATTCTTCGCAGTTCCGACAGTTCTCGGCAATTTTGGCTATTCTTGGTAGTTCTGGATTTTCCCAGCAGTTCCCTGCAATTCCAACTATTCCCAACAATTCTGGCTTTTCTCGATAGTTATGGTAGTTCCCTATAGTTCTGGCAATTCCAGTAGTTCCGGCAGTTCCCGGCAGTTTTGGCAGTTCCAGCTATTCCCGACAATTCCGATAATTCCAGCAATTCCAGCAATTCTAGCAGTTCCGACAGTTCCAAATATTCTGACTATTCCTGGCATTTCCATCAGTTCTAGTAGTTTCGGCGATTCCGGCTATTCTTGACATTTTGGGCAATTCTGGCAATTCCAGCAATTCCTGGTAGTTCTGGCAGTTCCCAGCATTTCCGACAATTCCAACAGTTCTGGAAGTTCCCAGCAATTTCGACAATTTTGGAAATTTCAGCTATTCCAGGCAGTTCCCGTAGTTTCGGGCTATTTCGGCTATTCCAGGCAGTTCCCGTAGTTTCGGGCTATTTCGGCTATTCCCGGCAGTTCCCGTAGTTTCGGGCTATTTTGGCTATTCCCGGCAGTTCCGCCAATTCCAGCTATTCCCGACAGTTCCGACAATACCGGCAGTTCTTGTAGTTTCAACTTCTGCCCTCTCAATTAGTGCAGTGTTACCCCTTAGGATCTCTCCTCCTACTAAAACCCAAAGACAAGTAGAGAGGAAGAGATCCCAAGTGTGTTGAAATGGCTTGAAGGCCACCTCTATTTATACTAAAACATTGAACACAAGTGGGGTATATTTGGTTGCTGGCTGACCTTGACGAATTGTCCCATAACACAAATCAATTCATATCTCCATGAATACTTATCAGAATCGGGTGATATTTAGATCAATCCTACACCTCTCGATGAGAGGGATCCAAGAAAAATATCATCTTTCATTAATAAGATGACCAACATAGATTTTGGCCCTAGTTGCCAATTTTAACATGCTTTAATGAGAGGGAACTTGCCTTATAGATTTCAAAGATGATAACAATGCCTTCTAGCCTTCAAGATGCTTCGACTTCTTCGGTGGTGAATGAGGCTAGATCATAAATGCTTCTAGGGTTTCGACTTTCTCTAAGATGATGTGATATTAGTCCTAGAAAATTCTTCTCTTGGGTGTTTATACTTGGGTTGCCTTGCTTTGTAGATCTCTTCATCTTGATGAGGGTCTTTGTGGTCTTTTCATGATGACGTAGGCGATCCAAAACTTTTGTTGGTGTAGATTGCTTCTTCAATCTAGGGTTTGATTCTTCATATTATATCTTCAACTTTTGCTTTGATACCCTTTGACTTGCCTTGATGCCTTTCTAAAAGACTCAAACCTTGAGCGTCTCTTGATAAGATGCCCTTCCTTGATTTTGACATCTTAGCTCTAATACCATGTTGAGAAATCTAGGGCATTAGCATTAGGTGATTTCTCTTGCATTAGTGACTGCTTGTGAATTCTTTTTACTTGTTTATATTAGAATCTTCTTCATGTTATATTATTGGTGTTCTTCTTCATCAAACAATAACCAATACATGAACATAAATATACAAGAGACACAGCATGTAGGCTATAAGCCAAGGCCAAAACCTCTCACTCTTTGAGAGGAAAACCCACACAAATTCTTCTTATAGAGATTCCAATTGACGAATACCAAGACCAAGACCCTTGACCTATTAGCTACTCCAAGACCAAGCCACAAGTCCTCTAGACTTTCTTCTCTTCCTATTGACTCATCTTCCTCTTTGATCCTTTGAGCATTGAGACATTGACATCACTGAGATCTCATCTAGATCTCTTCTCATGTGACCTACTTACTGTCATCAACAACTATCTGCAGTTATACCAAACTGCCATGTCTTGAAGACTACTACTCTATACTTGATGTGATGCCTAGACAGAGAGACTCTTCATTGTAGGTAGCATCTTGTTTTCCCTTCAACTTCCTTCAAAAGATCATCTGAACTTAGAATATGTGTTGTTGCCACTGTGTACCAAGCTTCAGAGAGATCCGAACTGTGCTATCCTAGAAAATATTTCGTTGGCCCTTCAATACTCCTTGATTTCATTGTGATTTGAACATAAGAAGGATCTTAATTTCCTGCCCAATGTTCATTCATGTGCCTTAGACCGAGCTCCTTTTCCCACATCGAATTCGGTGAAATCTTAGAGGTATCTGAAGTCTTCATTGTGCTAGAGATCTGAAATTCTTTTTTTTTACCTAACCGAAAAACTCAGATATAGATGTGAAATCTTATTACTGTGGAATAGGCCAAGATGGGTATATATAGTGGTTTTTCCATATATATAAGCCGACATGAGTTTCTGAACTGATATGTCTCCATAATTTGAGTCAACATGAGTTCCTTCATTCATCTTGACGCCGACATAGGAACAACACTGTGTGCTTGTCATTGGAGGGCTATTTCACTAGATTACATTTGACATGACATTGGCTCTTTTGACAAATCCTAAGGCTCGCAATGGGATCCATATAAAATAAACATCTTTCTCATGAAACCCATGAAGCAAGGCATTATAAAAATAATTGCATTCTCTTCTTTTCATTATTTACAAAGATGATAATTACATTTCATTATGAAGACCGAACCTAGTTACATTTTACAACATTTTCTACACAAGAAAGTAGGAAGCCATCTCATAATCCTTACTCTTTATGTTGATGACCTTATCTTCACTTGTAATGACCCTAAAATTTTAACCCGCATGAAATCAAGCCTTAAGAAGAAGTTTGAAATGATAGAGGATATTTTCATTATTTCCTTGGCCTCCAAGTATTGCAAATCAAGGAAGGAATTCTCTTTCCAAATCTAAGTATGCATGTGACCTTCTTTGTTGCTTTCACATGGGAGATTGTAAACTAACCCCTTCTCCCTTCCACTCTAGAGTCACATTGTTTTCATTTGCACTTAACCCAAATTTGATGCTACTTTGTACCGTAAATTATTTGTTATCCTCTTATATTTGACTCATACCTATCTTGATGATTCCTTTGATGTTGGTCTTGTTGCTTGATATATGCAAACAACCCATGAAAGTCATTAGAAAGAAGAAAAAAGGATTCTTTAGTATATCCAACATATAGTTTAGTTTGGAATACATGAAAATTTTGGGGGAACTCCTTTGTTGGTCAATTTCATTGATTCATATTAGGTTGGTGACCCTAATGATAAAAAGTTTATTGTAGTTTATATTTTTAGTCTTAGTTATGGACATATCACTTGGGATTGTAAGAAGTAATAGGTTATTTCTCTTTCTTCAATAGAAGCAAAGTATCAAGAAATAGTTAATGCAAGTCAAGAAGTATTACGGCTTCAACAAATCCTTTTAGAGTTTGGTTTCTAGCAACAACATCTAACCACCCTATGGTGTGACAGTTACAGTGTCGTCAAGTTCATCAAAGATCCATTTCAACATAAGCACAAAAAACGCATTGAGCTACAAATGCACTTCATCAAAAAGTTCATCCATGATCAAGTTATTAAGTGTTATTTTGCCCAATAGATGATCAAGTTTTAGAAATTTTTACAAAGTCTCTTACAAAAGCAAAGTTTTATAATTTTTTATTTATTTTAGAAGTTTAGGAAGGGTCATTAAGGGGGGAGAGGCTCTAACGCATCCTTCCTTCTCTTATTTATTGTGTCAGGGCTGTAAATCCTTTGTTGTTGTTAAGGGGCAATGTTAGGATAGTCAGACACTTAAGAGTTAATTAAGTTCAACTAGGTCTAATATGTTTATTAGGTAAAAGTGTGTTTCTTAGTTTATTTCTTTAGTATCCATTAGTTTCATTGTAATGTGATAGTCACAAGTTCTATACATAGAGTGGTTTGATGACTTGTATTCTCCTCGATACTAATAGCTATTGATTTGTGTCTTAAGACTCAATTGGTTCATGATCCCTATTTAAAGAGCATGGAGGGTCATTATTAAAGATCACATTGGTTGTAGTCGTGGAGTGTTCCCTTTGTAAAGGGTTTAAGCCACGTGAAAATGGTAGTGTTATGACCTTTGATCTAGTTCAATGAGGGGTTACAGAAGGTGTTACTTTTATATATAATTCCCTATTTTCCTGAACAAAACCCCCATAAGAGGGGTGATAAAATCTTCGAAAGGGGGTGGCATCCTCCAAAGAAACCCCATAAAAAACTTAAATAATTTCCATTAATATGTCTCAGATGAATTCCTATGTCAATACATTAAATCAAGGCACTTCCATGAAGCATGGGAACAACTTTCCAATTCCAAAAAGTAGTCATAAAATCCCCAACAAGTGAAGTCAAAATTAGAAGAGCACCAATTTGCTTTAGGAGTGCAATGTTCCAATTGAAATGCATGGAGGAGGCTTCATTTAAATGTAATAAAGGTTCCTTGTCCACTTCCCTTCCAATGTCTAACAAGAATATATGGGATGGTCTCTCCAAAAGGTAAAAAATAACCCTCACAAGTCGACGACTTCTCTTCTTTGGCATTTAGTCTTCAAACTATCATTTTAATTCATTTCCACATCATTAAAACACTGAGTGAATATCATGTCATAACATTAAGCTAACGCCTCACTTAAGTGATATTCACATCATAAAAAAGTCATAAATTGACTCCCATGGTTGTCATAAATGCCCCAAGTATAGGTCGGTCCTCCATAGTGATGAAAAACAACTCAAAATACCAAAAGGAGAGCGCTCTAGCATTTGACACATGTCATAAAAAAGGGGAGGTCCATGTGGATGAAACTAGCCCATCTTTGCCTTGAAGAGTGTGACCAATGCCTCAAGAAATGTGATATGCCTCAAAAACTATGAGACTGCCTTAGAAAATGTGAAAGTGTATAAGCATGAGTAGAATCACTTCCAAGGGTTGATGGCCAAAGCATGGAAAATAGATAAAATGAGGGAATCCATGTGGGGAAAGTAGGTTTGCTAAACCATGGGTGTGGCAAGCCTCACAAAGTGCAATCACCTTTTACATAGCAATAAAGTCAGTGATTAGGGCTCTATAAATCATGTTCCCTTTTAGATCCATCCCAAGATGCCCAAATGTCTGCCTAGGACATAAATGTTGAAGAATGTAACTAGTGTCGGAATTCAAAGTTGTACTTGAGTCATAATGAAATGTATTTATCAAAAGAAAGAAAAATAAATTTTATTATTAAATAAATTGGATTATTAAAGCGCGGGTTTCATGCTTGGGTCAATTTCTTTTAGGTCAAAGTATTCATTGAAAACTTCTAGGGTTTATGTCAAGTGTCCTTGTCCATATCACAATGTAAAGAAACCTTTTTGGGAATTATTTGTCCAGAAAGAAAATTATTTTAATGTAAATTAGGTCAATTAGGCCTCCTCCACCAGGTCAACCTCAAGGAAGGACAAGTCAACCTCATTAGAAGAATTTGATCACCTAAGATGATTATATATAAGTAGCAAATTGACTCATTTGGAGGACACATTACACAAGTGATCCGAATTGGATCCATCAAAGACTGGCAAAGAACCATGATTGTATCAGGTCAGGACGAATCTCTAAAAATTCCAAAACAGTGATCAAAAACACCCTGAACCAGTGGCAATGGCAGCCAACGTGGAATGACGAGGACCTCGGTCAAAGCGCACTGACCGAGGCCCATGGAGACTGCGCGGAAGGCGAACTAGCCCTTGGGAGGCCCAGGTCGAGAAACGGAGGAGCTTTTTGATGCGCGATTAGCGCCTATCGCTGGGTGAACAGGGCTGAAATGGGGGAAGCCCGAGCACTTGGACGCATGGCAAACTGGAGAACCACGGGCGGAAAAGGCAAAAAGCATTAATCATACAAGGCGGGACCCACGTTCTGGAAACCGGCGGTATTGATCGAGGCGCCCTCAAATGGTAAATGGTTTTGGAGAAAGAAAAGCGATCCCACTCAACGATTGACACGTGGCGGCGAAGGTGAGAGAAAACCGCCGTTGATCGCACATCATCAGTCGAGCAGGTCAACCGCGCAGGACGTGCGTACAACGTTGGATCGGGGGAACCCAGATCAGATGGCTGAGATTGCACCTGATGGAGGAAGCGGAATCGACAAAGGATTAAGCCGCGTTTGTAAAGATTTGAGGTCTGTTTGACCGCCACGATGGAGGAAAAACGCATCCACGATGTAACTGAAGAAACGAACTGACGAGCAGGTTGGCGCTATTTAGAGGGGGACACATGGCCACTCCCTGAGTGTTCATGATGACACCGAACAGGGGACTCCAAGCACAGCTGAAGAAGGTGAAATGATAGAGGCGGAAGAAGAACCAAACAGGCACGACAACGAATGAAAAAACCATAAACAGAGAGATAGACAAGGGGCATTAGAGTTGGAGTCAGTCAGAGCAAACCCCAAAAGGAGGACTGAACACTTAGAGACAGAAACTAGAGAATATGTAGTTAAGCGAAAGCAGAGATAGACAGAGGGTTGAGCTGACCAGCAGCAGCATCGAGCACCAAAGAGCTTGAGAGATTCAAGCCATCCCATAGAGGAATCTGTCCAGATCGAGCATCACATTTGGCTCTTTCCATTGTAGACCTGAAGGTCACAAGGCTGGTAGGAAGAAGTAGAGTCTGAGTACTCCAATGGCCTGGGGAATCCCAAGAACCACCCTACCAAGAAAACATGCTTCAGGAGAACTCACATTGAGTCCCTGCATTGTACTTCTCTGCTTAAAGACACAATAAAACAAAGCCACCACTAAAAGCTGGACCGGAGACGTAGCCCTGGAGAATAGGGTGAACTCCTTATTAAAATAGCTTGTGTCTTTGTGTTTGCTTACTGTATTTCTCTGTTGTCTTTCCATTTAAATGTCTGTGTATTGGCAATCTGATCGATTCGTTGCTTAAATAACACAGAACACACACCGGCACGAGTCTGTAATACCTTTGTTTAATAAAACTTCAACTGATGTCACTCATAGGGTGATTATTAGATCAAGTGGTATCAGAGCACTAGATTGTCAGGTTAGACAAGCTTGTGTTGGTTTAGCTGTGAATCCTCACTAGATCAAAGCTCAAATTAGGAGAAGGAGAGTTGGTGGAAAATAACCCTAAAATTGGGAGAGTCTATTCTCGGAAGACAATGTCAGAGGAAGGTTCTATGGGGCCAGACCCTCAATTCATAGAAAGTTTCCTAGCTATAAAGTCTA